>SBJP01000486.1:0-14339 GCA_014805705.1 Cucumispora dikerogammari
AGATTATAAAAAAAATATTCCGAATGAAAAAACTTTGAAAAAACGTTTTTAAAAAAATGCTCAAACAAAAGATCTTAAAAAAACTGTTTTTTAAAACTAGAACATGAAAATATGGATGCTAAAAATGAACTCCAATCTTTTTGAAAAAGGTCAATAGACAATACATAACTCAAAATCAAACAAAGTGTATATAACTTTTGGCCTAGGTTGTTTAATAATAGGGCAAATACGCGTGTGTTTGACAGTTTTTTAGACTGGTTTTTTCTAGTGAATTTGTAAAGATAGAATCAGCGGTCAAGTTTACTAAGGTTTTATTTCGACTATAACCTTGCCTAAAATAAATATATGTATTAGACTTGTTTGGTTTGGTTTTCTAGTTGAATTTCCATGTTCTGTTTTCTGATCTGGCTTTTCCAAGACTAGATTTTTAAGTTGCGACATATGGTTTTTGTTTTTAAGATTGGAATCGACAAGTTTGTTTTCAAAGATTTCAGTCGAGAGCGATTTTTGTCTGGATTCAATATGAGAGCTTTCAGATTCAATTATTATAAAAAAAACAATTGAGCGACATGGCTTATTTTTTTGTTAAGACTACAACTAAATAAAAAAAATTTTTTTAATTGTATATATTATTATTCAAAGCTGTGTTTTTTAGAAATGTGTTTTAATTAAACCCCATCATTTAATGATTCTATGCTTTTCAGCTGTTTTTTTTTATTGTACGCAGAAATTTATGTCTTTTTCAAAACTTTTTTAATTTATTGGGGTTGGTTATAAAACAAGTTCGTTAATATGTTACGCAAACATATTTTCGTTTTTTTTTATAGAAAAAGCTTAAAACCACTTGAGACCCTGGGTGGTCAAATTTTCAACATGAGACACTTCTGAAACAAACGTGATTGGCGAATCTATTTAGTATGTGAGATACGGAATTAACTCATTAAGATAAGAACGTTGACATGCAGCTATGAATATCTGTATCTTACTTACATGACTGTAGTAATTAAATTCATACTTTAAAAACGATGTTTCATTCAGACTAGTAGCCAATTTATAAAATTAGCGACGGGTAATTTTAAATTGTCTATATAAGCTTATATAAAGCGGAATTTTGATTTATTATAGTTTTTTCTTTATATTATGATGTTCTAGGTGAACACGCTTATATTTCTCTTTTACATTTAAAGACAACCCTATTGTTTAAGCTAGTCTCTTAGAATAAAGATATATTGCTCGTTGTTTAAAAAAATGCCATATTTTTTTTAAAGTTGGACTTAGAGTTTATTTTTGTAAATAAAATATCGAGTTAATGTTCTTGAATGTCTTTTTTACTCTAATCTCTTTTGTTTTACATAGCTAGACAGTGTATTTTTTTTGAGAAGTTTATTAAAGTCATTAACTTTAGTATTACTTATTGGACTACTGTGTTTCAAATCAACTTATTTTACCCACAACTAAAAAGCCTTTTATTGTCTAGTTGAACTTTTCGAAAACATTTTTCCTACCTGTTTGTTTTTTACCAGGTTCGCATTATTACTTATCTAAAACTTCAAAAAAACAAAATAAACTAATAAAAGTATATTTTTTATGTCTTTCGCATATAACGACTGACGTCATTTTCTATAATTAAAAAAAATTTTAGCAGATTCATAAAGCAATTTGAGATTACCTTTTAATATTGTTAAAAGTATCACGTATCTATCACTTTTGTTTTTGTAACATCATGACTATTTTATTTAATCGTTAGTTACGTTTTTCACTCAACAATATATTTATATAAGAAAATTAAAAAAAAACTATAAAAATAAAAAATAAAGATAATGATTTAATTAAATGGAATATTATAAATGAATGCGATACTCTTTAAGTACTCTAGTTTGAAAAGTCTTCTCTTTTTTTAAATAACTCTTTGATCTTTGAAACTTGAAATCTAACTTTGGTCGAAGCAGCAGAGTATAGGAAAAATAAGAGGTAGCTCTCAACTAACGCTTGTTCTTTCATAAGAGCCGCTCCAATGGCGCGCAACAATCTTTTTTTGCCCCAACTAGACTGTTTAGAAGTCAATGGTATCCCTCAATGCTGTTAGTCCTTTTTGAAAAACCACTATGTAACCGGCCACAAATGATCCAAAACCACACATCTTTGTTTGAATTGGGATCTGTTTTCATATAATTTTTAATAAACCAAACTAAAACTACAACTTCGTTCTCTGCCTTGTTAGCCTCAAAATAATCTCTTAATTCCTTTTTTACATCGAAAAATTTCTCCCTACTTTCACAAAAGCCAAGCCAAGTATCATTTTTATATTAATCCTGAACGTATAGTAGTTCTTATACTGTCTAGTTAAACAACGATTGAATTCGTCTCCAAACAATCTGATTCAAATGGAACAAACGCCCCCACAGTTTTACCCCACTCGCACACTGTTTTATCGAACGAAATAAAGTCTGTTCAAAATCTATTATTATGTTTTCAGGTTTTTTTACTTTATACTTTTCAAATAATACACCGAACACGATATTATAAGACGCTTCGTCCCTTTTTTATAAAACAATGATAGAGGGGTACATACTTATTTTCAATCAAACACAATATTGTAAAGAGTTGCTCAAATTTTTTTGACGCTGTCTTAAACGTCTCATCACATACCCATATTTTATTCATCTCTAAATGATCCATGTTTTGTTTGGTAGTAAACACTATCACCCTGCTCTCATTATCTTTTCCCGAATCAAAATACAAAAACTGCTCATCATTTTTTGTAACACAAATCGCTTGGGGAATATCATAATCATTTTCGTATTTGAAATTTGCTTTGTTTCTGAATTCAACAATCTTTCTTCTTAATTCGCATAATTAAAAGGTAAATTCGTGAATTCCCTACAATACGTATTTATAATCAGATCCTTCGTTTTCACGTCGTTCATAACCGTTTTTTTTTCAACTTTTCAGTAAATAGTGTATTATTAAACTTCTTCATATCAAAACTATGATTATGTTCTGTTTCTGATAAGTAATTATAAGCTTCATTAGTAAACAGAAATGAAGAATATCCTCTTTTATTACAACGCCAATACATCTTCCCGTTGTGTGTTCTTTTTAAATTGTAGAAGTACCCTTTAATTGCAATCTTTTCACCCCCTCGTATGCTTTTGATAATTTTATCTTAAACATTCATGAGTTAATATATTTTTTTATATAATTATATTGTTGGGTGGAAAACGTAACAAGCCATTTATGTCTTTTGCATATAACGACTGATGTCATTTTCTATAATTAAAAAAAATTTTAGTAGATTCATAAACCAATTTGATATTACATTATAATTTCTTAAAAGTATCATGTATCTATCATTTTGTTTTAGTGACGTCCTGACTATTTTATTTAACTGTTTATCAAAAAATAATATTGCAAGCTTATTTTGAAACGGCAAAGGGCGTTGTGTTTTATTATTGGAAATCTTATTTATGGCGCCTTGTTTTAATTTATATTCCTGAATAACTTTAATATGTGTTTTTTATCGGCGTTTATGTTTATATATTATGTCATGAATATTCAAAATTACAGAGTGAATATGTTGTTCGAGAAACTAAACTATCTATTGGCGATCACAAAATAAAGTTTGTAGGCAAGAAACAAAGCGTAGAAAAGCTAATAATACACATAGTCGAAATATCGCTTTGTTTCTTGGAACGATATAGATGATTATGTTTTGACAAACGGGCATACTTTTAACTTGTTGATACTGATGTTTCAAACACACCAGCAACGTATACACATCAAGGTTAATATAAGTTGAGGAATTGGGTGTGCGCAGCTCTCCCGTGAGCGAGTTGCTGCTAACTCGCCTAGATATCTAAAAATAATTAATATAAGCGGCAACAGGTTTGTATATTAAAAAAATTTTTTTTTTAATAGAATGTTTTTTTTCAATAATATTTTTTTAGAAATTACTTAAATTAAAAATTATATTAAAGAAAAACACTATGGTTTTAATATTTAATTATAATTTATAAAAAAGACGTTTTTAAAAAACAAATGTAATATAAAAAAGCAAAAAATAATTTAATCAACTCAAATTTTTGTATTTTTAAAACAGCATCAAAAATGTTTCCCTTTTAAATAGATTTTTGTGTTTTGTTAAAATCGCAAGTTTTATTTCCTTGTCAAAATTTTTATTCGGGAATGCTAGCTTTCTTCTCAAACACTGATTAATCTACATTTTCATCAGTGATGTTTTTAAATTACGTCTTTGAAACATTAAAAAAAGTTCTATGTGAGAGCGAATGTGTTTCTTTATGTTGATCTCAATTCAGTGGAAAATATTTTTTATATGAAAAGTTTTATTATTCCGGGCGAGTTGCCGCTTATATTAATTTTTTTAATATTTGGGCGAGTTGCCGCCAAGCCGATAAAGCCCGCCTATCTGAGCGAACTTGATTACTGTCCCCCTTAACCACAAACGAGCATCTTCGGCCCATTTGTAAAACTCTGAAATCTGATCATACCTATGCGCTCTAGGAGTTTCATCGGTTTTGTTTAACAAGAAAAATACCCCGACTTGGATCGTGGAGTGTTTCGAGTTATCCTCCTACCAAAACCAGTGACTAGTGTCTCAGTCAAATTTCTATCATTTAAGTTAACAGGCAGGCCAACAACTAACGGGATATTTGAAACATAGGGAATTAAAATATACGCCACGCAGACTCCATCGCAGTAATAAACCGAGAATTTCTGTAGCGGTTAGCTTCATTGGTTTTCTGCACAACCGGTTGGTTTATGGTTTCGCTACTCTTTGTTGTGTATTTATTGAGGTATTTGATTGTACCCAAGCTACTACAAATTTCAACATTTATATGACTATTATAAACATTACATAGTTTCCGATTGTAAGGAACGATAAACGAATTGTTATAATTTTCTCCCATATATTCTACAAAAGGCAAATTTCTTCGTTATACGGAGGAAAATCGTTGTGAATAAACAGTCTGTTCTATAAACCTCTTTGAGTATTTTTTTTCTTTCACTGATTGTCTATTAAACGATTCTCATTGCAAGGCCCGAGAACATATTGTCTATCACTATTTTAAACAATTCAAGATCACAGGCGAATCTGGAAATTCTTCCGAAATCGTTCGTCTTGTTTCCTTGCTAATGTAACAGCAAAACCACTTACAAATTTAACACACATATGTATAGCAGGTAAACCCCTCTTCTGGAAATCTACGGGCTAAAATAATACTCTATCTTACCCAACAAGTATTTCTTCAACAACCTATCAATGAGATTTCTGATTCGCAATTGAAAAGATTTTACGATAAGATCTGGCCTGCTTTAATAAGGATAGTCATTATTTAATTTATTTATGAGCATTTGAGTTACACGAATATGTTATAAAAAGATTCAGCCCCCCAAAACGCCTCACTAACGCCATTGCGTCGTGGAATCTCTCACGCATGTAATCGTCACAACGAATAAAATCAGTTGCGAACTTGAAATAGACGTCTTTGTTTTCTTTATTAGATTATTTCGTGTTTCCGCTGATCGTTGCACTTATCATGTGTGTTCGAGCACCCAGTAGAAATCCTATTGCTCTGTTTTCTATTTGAATAAACGCATCTACAACATATTAATGGAATATGTAACTTACGTGAAACATAGAACAAAAAATATTTTCTTATACATGTAAATAAAATTTTATATTCTTACGTCGTGAGATTTTAGTTATATTTCCTCTTGGTCTAGTATAACATAAATCTTCGTTCTATCCCATGTGACCAAATGGGAATAATAACGGATAACAACACGGGACTTTGTGTTGGTCGTGATTGATAGGAAAATAGACTGTGTCTCACTCGATGAGACATATTTAACAGCCAGAAGATGTTGCGTACTCTATTATATTCGGTTAAATTAATCACCGATGCAACATCTTCTGGGACCGGAGTGTTATATCGTCCCCCTTCCGGCAACAGTCTCATTTCAGTAAATTTTAAAGCAAAATCATCACAATTCCTCCCGAAATCACAAACCTTACCGCAATCTCAACCATCATCCTATATAACAAAGCGTAGGGATTGTTAGACGCGAAAACGAATGTAATTGCAACAACGAATTCCTTTTCTAGGTGTCCCTCCTCCCTCTATTACTTCTTATATTTGTCGCATCTTTAGGATCCAACAGATACAAATGGGTAATGTTTGGTGAACCAGTGTTATCTATTATAGGCCGCATAATATGATACATATTACCGAACACTCTATATAACTAAGATCTACTCCCCATAAAAGTTAGATCCTTGTTGTCAAAACACCGGCAAACCTAAAAGCCGCATTATAGCTATGGATATGTGTCCTAAAGTTATTAAAATAAATGTTGTCTCTATTCACCAATATGTTCTTTAAAAAATCGGGATAGGGTATTTCTATAGGTAAGCCGATAACACCCGACCTTCAGCATTTATTATACATACCCATCCCGAGTTTTTCTTTAGTCCAATATACGGCTTTACAGAAACCACACACTGAATTAAAGCCATCTGCGTCAAATGTTCTTAATATTTTAGTGTCATGTGTTATCCTTGATATTTGGTCTTGTTGTGTTGTGTTTCTTAATTGGTTTCTTCTTCTTTCTGTTCTCTCTGATGGGATATTTGTTCTTCGTCTTGGCATGGGTTTTTTTTCTTTATCTCTTTAAATATAAAAAATGTCAACACATAAATATTCAAATTAAAACGTTAGATATATATTTTGATGGGCTTATCAAACAATTAATTTGATTATGTTAAGAATATCTGAAAATTTAAGACATAAGCATTAGATATTTTTACAAATAACTATGATATAAATATACACCACTTTCTAAGAATATTCTAAATAGTCTTATTTAGGATGAAAAAAAATGCTTTCTTTTTTATTAATAAAATAGAAAAAAGATGTTTATATAGAATCGATTTATCTATTTATATTAAAAAAACACAAAAAAAGAATATATTATCTTAAATCCTTTTCTAAAAAAATGTTTATTATCAATTTAGTCTATGGAACAAAAATCTAAAACATTTAAAAAGAGATATTAGATACTTAAATAACCAGAATTTCACACTACTCAAAAAAGTAATAAGATACATATAACAAATACAATTCACAATACAAACAACGTTTCATTATTATATTTTATATAATTGTTCTTTAAAAAACACCAATATAGACAAACTGAACATTGATTCACTATAGACAAAGAATTCCTAATGGTATTACTCTAATAAATATTTATAAATTCTCCACTGCAAGAGAAAACAAAAAACATTTCAAAAAGTCAAATCTTAATACACGAAATATTGAAAAATTATAAAAAAACAAATTATCTTTCCCATTTAACTCTAAACAAAAAAAGACACTCTTTTTTTTACCATTCTTAAGAAAGATAGTCTAATATTTATTTTTAAAATACGATCTTTTATTTTCTTGATACAAAAATCTAACAAATAAATATCTAAAATATACAAAAAGACAAAGTAAGACACAACAAACAAAACAACACCAACATTCAATTTATCCAATTGAGTTTCAACATTTCTTATATAAAAACCCAATAAAGAAAAATTGATTTTTCAATCTATAATAAAAAATATATACAACAAATTTCACTTTTATCCAAATTAATTTTATATGTTTTTATTTCACTATTAGTAAGTTCTCGTTCTACAATTTTAAAATTTTCTTTGTAGTTTAAACAAATTTTGAATTAAAACTGGAAAAAAACCCAAAAATTCTTATATTATAATATTTGTATACAAAAAACATATATAAATATTGGGGAAATTTGTAATAAAGAACGTTTTTTGTCGACTATTTGAAATATAGAACACTTTTTCGTTTAATTTGAAATATAGAACACTTTTTCGTTTAATTTGAAGTATAGAACAGTTTTTGATTTAATTTGAAATATAGAACATTTTTTTTATTTTATTTGAATATAGAACATTTTTTTTATTTGAAATATAGAACACTTATTTTATTTAATTTGAAATATAGAACATTTTTTGATTTAATTTATAATATAGAACACTTATTTTTTTTAATTTAAATATAGAAAATTTTATAATAAATTCGAAATATAGAAAACTTTTTAATTAAAAAAATCTATAAAAAAATTTTAATTAGTTTTCATGGGGTGCACGTATCTTCGTATTCTTGGTCGCCCTCTAGCTCTTCTTGTTATTGGAGCAAAACATTAGATGTTATTAGGTTAATAGTTGTTAATGGCATAATGTTGCTACTATGTTGGGCCTAGTAAACTTCACTTAAATAAGCTTGTGATGTAAATAAAATTGGATCCAAATTATTGTTTCTAAGTACAGAACAAAGATGCTTACATGGTATTCCCATATCGTTTTGTTCTATACAATCACAAGACTTATTTGTAAGATTAACTATGTACTTTTTCTCGATCGAAAATTCTTTATAAGTTGATGCTAAAATATTTAGCATACGTCCTTGGGGGTTTTTTCTATTCAAAATTGTAGTACAGTTAGCAACAAGCTGAGCTTGAAATCTTTTTTTGTCTCATATCATTAAATTTTTCCATTGCGTAATTATTAATTGAATTATTAGTGTTGTAATATCACTACTAACATGCTTTTTAAGTGCGGAATTGATTGATTCGGCAGGATTGTTGGTATTTTTATCAAATCTGAGAACAGGAAACTTAGAGTTGGCTCATTTATCAACGCTTATGTCAGAAACTCGTTGATAAAAAGGTTGTTTGTGTAGTTTCAGTTTGCTCATTTGATTATTAAATTCATCTGTAGAATATGTGTTTACCGATCTCCAGTAATATCCTATAGCAATATTGTCTCTAAAGCTACCTCTTAAATTTTTAGCAATGTGTCTAACGCAAAAGGTTCTTGAAAAAATAGGCGAGATTTGATTAACAGCATTAATTATACTCATTTCCCTGTCGGACATTATAATTACATTTAGGCAGATAATGGTTATGCTAAAATCTAACTGCTCAATGAACCAGTTTCAACTTTCTAAATTTTCACTTTCTACGATGACCACTGATATTAAAAACAGCTGATCGCTGCATCCTGCGATACTGCAACCAAAATAGTGCCTTTGTTAGGCCTGTCAAAAATGTTCCGTCCAAATACATGGCTTTCTAGAGGTGGGAAAAAATTCTTTAGAGGAATTCCACAAAATAAAAAACCGTTTAAAGAATCTATTTTCATCACATAAATATGTTGATATATCACTATTTTCTCGTATTTTTGCACTTATGCATGATATAAATCGGTATAAATCGTTCAGTAGAATACCACTTGACCTCTTTGCACTTTGTATCGACGACTACGCGGTTGCATACGGTATTTGGAGACTATATTCTGTTCTCATTTTTGTGAACAGTTGCCTTGTAGTCAAATTTGTTACATTTAAATTTTTAATTACTTTTTTAAAAGAACCTGCTGTCTTTGGTTTCCTCTAATAGCAGCGAAAGAATGAAAAAGATATGTCTGTTTTATAACGCATTTAGATAAAAAAATAACATATCTGGCCCGAACTATAAATATGCACAAGGTCTCTTTGCATCCTAGGGATATAGAGTTTTTGTTTCGATGCTTAACAACGAACCCAAAGGCTTTCTCTAATGCAGAAATCGAAAAAGCTTCAGAAAATTCTTGTATTGTTAAAAATTCTGTCTTTTCAGCAAATTCTTCTGACAAATTTTGTTCGTTTATGTTTAGATTTGGTGTTTCCATGTCTAAAATTTAAAAGCTCATTATTTCATAAATTGAAAATTTTAATGTCTTTTTTCAAATAAGTATTGTATATCTGAATTAAAAAAAAAATAAGTGTTCTATATTTCAAATTAAATGAAAAAATGTTCTATATTTCAAATTAAAAAAAATAAGTGTTCTATATTTCAAATTAAATGAAAAAGTGTTCTATATTTCAAATTAAATGAAAAAGTGTTCGATTTTTCAAATTAAATAAAAAAGTGTTCTATATTTCAAATTAAATGAAAAAGTGTTCTATATTTCAAATAATAGACAAAAAACGTTCTATTTTTCGAAATGCCCCTATTTTTTTTTGTGAGTTAATTTGGTGTTTTTGAAAAAATAATTAGAACCAAAGATATTTTAAATTAGAAATAGAAATTGTCTATTATGAAAACTGGTTAATAAATAGTATATATAATCGCTCAATATAAAATAAGCATATGAACTGTGCTATATCTAATTTGAGTAATAGTTTTTTACGGTTCAAAATAAAATAAATATTTAAAAACTCTATATTTGATTCTCAAACGTCTTGTGTTTTCGGAATATGCTTATATAATACAAAAAGATCACTGAGCTAAAAAGCCTATAGAAAATACAACGTCACTATACATAAAACAAAAACTTTCTAAGAAAACTATGAGCAATAATAGTTTAAAACAGTCACTTAGTTTAAAAACAGAAAAAACATAATACTAACGACATGTAATTAACTATTTGTTTAATAATCAGAAAATACAGCAAACAAAAATTTAATGCATATACAGCCGGTTTTTAAAAAAACTTTTTTTCTTTAAATACAACTTATTTCTTTATAAACACCGAATACCGACTTGCCCAAACGATCTTCTCTATATATATACATAATACTATTTAATATATATATATATAATTATTGACAAGTCACCATAATTATTAAAAACTATTAGAGTTAAGATTTTTGAACACATCAGTTGACAATTTAAATAAATTATATATTCTAGCACAAGCACATTAAATTTTGTATAAGGTTTTGTTTTAAAAAGACTTAACTATTGTACTTATCGAACCAAGACACCTGATACAATATTAAACTATTGTTTTAATATCTTTGTTTAATTCAGTTGCTGTTTTAAACATATACTCTATTGTTTGATAAAGGTCCTTTAACTATATGTTTTTTCTATCTTTTTTTTTTATTTAAACAATCTTATCCATTTTAAATAAAAATATTAAAAAGAGCATCAAAAAATTTAGTTAAAGAAAACCACTAAAAATACACACAATATAATTTTTACAATACAAAACCATAAATATATAACAAAAATTTCGTTAATGAAAAACACGTTTATCACACAGAAAAAAACTTAGAAAGAAAATGCCCAAAAACACTTGTTTAAAAAAATGTAAGTAATATATTTCAAACTAACTCATGAACCTAACCGTTTTGGTTTTTAATACCTTAAAGAATTTTACTGTGTTTCTGCTAATATTTATTGTATAGTTTTCAGAAAAACTGTTATTTAATTTTAAAAAGTTTTTATTAATGAAAAATACGGTTTTCTTAAATAAGAGACTCTTTGGTTAAAAGATTAAAAATGTTATTCTTTTATTATGTTTTAATGTAAGTTTTCATAATTTATCTTATTCTTAAAACAAGTTTATTCAACCTTTATGAATCTTTTTTTCAGAATGTTTGTGTTTTTTTTCTAAAATTTTCGTTTTTTTTAAAAACTTTCTCCGTATATTCTCTACTAATTTTCGGTTTTTATAAAATTCTCATATTTAAACTAAAAACGTATAAACATAAAGGCTGCACAGTTTCTTTCAAGTAATACAATTAATTACGAAAAATAAAAAAAACACATATTGTATATAATATAACATAGCACATGGATTCATAAAAAACAACTTAAATAAAAAAACAAATGTTTTCTAATTGTGTCTGTTCTGAATTACAAATTAAAAACTCTTTTATATTTCAAAGATAATTTTCACTTTGTATTATTTTAACAGCGTTTTGATAATTTTGTATGATTTGTGCTATATCTATTACACTGACAGTAAACTTAATTTTTAGTGTGTATCTGATCAGATACGTTTTTTGATGATCTACATTGTATATTTTTTATGATATATACCAAGTAAAACTTTTTTTAATATGTATCAAAACGGATATAATATCGTTAATATTGATTTTTAAATATATCTTTAAAATCTATTTTCGCAAAAGATGATTTATAGTGTGTATATTTAAAGATACGTTTTTAGAAAAAATGCATTATAATGTGTATCTTTAAAGCTCACACTTATTATTTTAAGAGTTAGAAGTGTTTCTCTTTAATCATTGTCGCGCCAAACACCCCCCCCTCGCCAAAAACATCCTCCAACTATAGTTTTATTATAGTATTTTTATTATAATTTTACTAACATTTATTTTTTCGTTTCGTTTCGTTCTCATTCGATTTTCGATTTTCGTTTCTTATTTCTAGAAGATATATAGTGACATTATAGCCAAGCGCCCGTTTTTTCGCTGAGTGAGTTCAGACCATTTTTTTTCGTCGAAATTCGACGAGAAAATGGAACTTTCGTTAAATTTTCAAAAATACTGTCTCTCGAAAAATTTTTTATTTTTTAATTTCTTTTTACTAACAACACAAACAAACAAACGAAACGAACGAAACTAACGAAAAATTAAAACGAAACGAAACGAAACGAAACGAACGAAACGAACGAAACGAACGAAACGAACGAACGAACGAAACGAACGAACGAACGAAACGAACGAACGAAACGAAACGAAACGAAACGAAACGAACGAACGGACGAACGAAACGAACGAAGAAAGGTTCGAAACGATCGAACGAAACGTCCGAAACGAACGAAAACGAAAAAAAAACAAAAAAAACGAAGAAAGGTTCGAAACGAACGAAAACGGAAAAAAAACAAAAAAAACGAAGAAAGAAACGAAACGAAAGATCGAACGAACCGAAAAAAAATTTAGTCCCTCCAAAAAAATTCCCTCGACGGAAAAACGGTCTTGGTTTTTCTCGTGTAGACTCTTTTTTTCTCGATATTCGCTGAAAAAAACGGGCGGAGTGCCTCGGCTAAAAAACGGCACCTGTCATGGATTGTAGCCGAGCTTGTATCTTATATACTAGTAATCTATAGATGCGCTGCTCGTTTCCGGGTAGAGAGTCTTTTGTTTTTATTTAATATAGTTAAATCTTTAAATGGAAAAAAGAAGAGGGTGGTGTTTGACGTGTAACAATTATTGTTTACTATATTTTTTTAATTGAAGTTTAGGGTATCTTTTCTTAATAAACACTAAGCTTATCGCTTTTTAATTTACTGTATAGTGTATATTTTCTTAATAAAATTGACAATATCTTTTTTTAAGTCATTAACCCAAGAATATATATACAATCTTGAAATCAACAGCTTCTCTTTCCAAAAAACATATAAATATACTTGAATCTCAGCCGTTAATCTTAAAAAAATGCATATAAGCACGTTGAAACCAGCTTTAGGCGCCCACATATGTCGACGAATTTATAAAACGTTTAAAATACAGACATCTCGCGCTTTATATATCTACAAATACATTGTTAGTCACTCGCATCATATATTTCACAAAAACAATATTTAAATCACAGATCGACAATATATTTTATAAATTCGTTCTGTATCTGAAACTGATTGTAAAATCTTAAATAAGCCCAGAACTTGTCTATGGGTTTTCGATTTGAAAAAACTATCTTAAAAAACAGTCGTTGAAAAACTGAAACTGAAAATCGAAATTGAAGAACTGAGCCTGAAAAACCCAGTCCTGAAACCCAGGGCCTGAAACATAGATTTTAAAAAAACAGAAGCTTTTTTACAGTCGGATATAGAATTAAGTTTTCTGGTACAGTGTTCTAAATTCGAGTTTTCAGGTTCTTTTTATACGTTCTGTTTCTTTCGGGTTTATTTTTCTATGTTTGTGTTTCAAACTAGTTTTTTAGTTCGAATTAATAAATTAAACTTCAGAAAAAGTTTTTAAATTCAAAATTTCAGTTCGAAGTTTCAGGTTTGGTTTTTAAGAATCGGAACTTCAGTCTCGAAATTTTCAGTTTTCGGTTTTAGAGTTGTGGTCCGGATTGGTTTATAGATCGGTTTTTAATTTGTATTTTTTTAATTCATTCTTTTTGTTCATAGTGTTCAAGTCGGTTGTAAATAATGTGGTTCCGTTTATCTATTTCAAATCTTATTTTTATATAAACAAATTTCCAAAAAGCGTATTGTTGTAGATCATATTAATTCAAAAAAAATCTGTTGTTTAAACTTTTTGATTCAAAAAAAAGTGTTGTTTAAAATTATTTTGTTTACTGAAGGTGCTGTTTAAGACTATTTGTTTTTTTTTTAGTGATTCTAAACAACTTTTTTTTCAACTTTAAGTGTTAATATTCTGAGTTCATCTTAGATGCTTTTTTCAATAAAAACGAAGCAAAAGTTCACTTGGGGGGGGGGGGGGCGTAAAAGTATGTCGATTTTTCAATAAAATTATAGTAAAACCAGTTGTTTTTTGACGATAAAA
>SBJP01000487.1:0-14333 GCA_014805705.1 Cucumispora dikerogammari
TTTCTATTTATTTAATTAAGAACGATATTCACTGATTACCCTTATTTATGCTACACGTTTGTAAAAATAGATACTATAGAAATATGTTATCTTTTTTTTTTGAATTTTAATTAGTACACAGTTTCACGGAAATAAAAAATAGTGTTTGAAACTTAATATAAGAAAGCAAAGATTCTCAAATATGATTTAAATAAAAAATACTTAAAAAACATGCTAAGAACACTCTATAGCGAGAACGAAACAGCACGCTTAAACATTATGTGTTTTAAAAACACAAATCGTTTCTACTTACGCTGACATCAAAAAAAAAGCCAACAACTTCGTCAGTATAAAAAATATAAAAATGTTGTTTTTTTGAAAACCTAAAAAATGACAGAAATATGTAAATTTTGCACTTACCTGGCTATTTAGGAAAATTTTGTTAAGAGAAAAGATACAAAAAAAATACTGTGGGGAGAGTATAAGTTTTTTGTATGATTACTTTGAAACATGTGAAGGTTGTCAGTAAAAAAATGCTCATGTTGTAACAACACTACCAACTTCTATAATATCGAATTTTATGAAGAAAAGACTCAAAGTAGACACGAAAAATCTACGATTACTAAAAGGCAAACAAGTGGATAAAATATATCTTACGACAATAGAATTCTTCTCTAAATTTACTTTTTGTTTTCCAAAAGAAAGAAAACTGTTAAAAAATTTTTCGTTTGAGTTAAAAATCTGTATATTTGAGAAGAGTGTTAAAAATATAACAAACAGATAATGACGGCCATTCCCGGCCAATATTGTAAAAAACATTTTTAAAACTATGGGAGAAATAGTTGTCCAAAGCATGCCATATAGTTCACAATCACAAGAACAAATAAAAAAAATTTGGTAGAACTAAAAAATAAGACTTTGAGAACACCTCAGCTCTAGCATAAAAGATATATTAGCGGTTGGAAGAAACCGTTTTTCAATACAGCTAGACTATAGCACAAAGCAACAAAATGCTTCTCTTTCATTTTATTTAAAGAAACTTACTCGACAAATTAAAATTTTAATATAAACGACATTTTTTGACTTACAACAAGTAGGAAAATTTGCGCGCGACATGTGCTTGCACACAAAACAACTTATAATAATAAGATGTCATATCAGAATTTAAATTTAAACGTTCGTGTTTTAATTGCAAAACATTTCACAAATTAGATTAGAAGACGAGATCACGCGGTCGAGAGAAAAAACGAAAGAAAAGTTTTTATCAACGTAAAGTTTTTTTAGAAAATGTTAATGGGCTTAAAGAATTTATTCTAGAAAACATTGTCATCACTATACATCCTAAACTTCTTAATTAAAAACTTTTTTAAAATTTTTGTTTCTATATTATTTCGTTCTTATATAATAATATATTATGTAAAATAGACGTCTTATTTACGACATATTTTGCGTGTATCTAAGTAGTAATTAAAATCAACAATGCTTAACATACTGATATAGTACTTAAATTCATGTACGTGTAGCATAAATATAAATAAATCGCGAATATACGTATGAATGTTTTTCTATATGAAAAAACATTTTATATAAAAAATAAATAAAAAACCTCGCATAAATCTGAGTGCTAATAAATTTATATGGAAATTTAATTAAATCAAGTCTATTTTATATAGAAATCATTGTTCACTGAATTTAGAGTAGTATCACGTTTCTATAAAAAAAGGAGCAATCTTAATTAACTTTATTAAAACCCAAGTTTACGCGAGACTTCTTAATCATTTTTTATAAAAAAACATTATGACGTATAGTCACCTAGTACTATATTCTTGATACACTAACATTTTTAGCCTTTATATGAGAAATATTTTATATAAAAAAATTAATAAACACTTTATTGAAACAAATATAGACTGACAGTTGTCAAAAAAAGTCTGGGGGAGGATGGGGTGGGGTATTCACCTGTACTAGAGTAATTTAAGGACTTGTGGTGTTGATAATGATAATAGTATTTGGTTTTTTAACTCACCAAAATTATTCGTAAAAATTTTATTACTTAGAATAATCTTTTGATATGGGAAAGCTGTTTTATTTAATTCTTTTTATATTCTGTTTTTGAACAACTCGAAACAAAATTTTCAGAGTTAGTATTGTGTTCAAAATGTAGAACTTTTGCCGTTTTCCGAATTTGCAATTTTTTGTTTAGTAAAAACACATAAATCTGAACAATTGACCCGTACATCCAGCTACTCAATAATAGATATACATATCAATATTTATGTTTTTTATTAAACAAACTCACAAAAATAGCTATTTAAACTATTTGTTTGGGTTGAAAACTGCTTGCTTTTTGATTTGTAACTTTAAAAGTTGAGTAATAAAACAAAAGTTTCATAAAATAAAATGTTTTTTGTTTAAAATTAATAAAATAAAACAAAATTGTTTTTTTTACTTAAATTTTTATTAAAGATAATAGTTAATTTTCAATTAAAAAGAGATTTTATTCTATTTTACTAATTTAAAACTCAAAATATTATATTTTACTATTTGTTTCATAAGATGACAAAAATGTTTGCTGCGTTTTTTAGTTTTTTTTAACTTGCTTTTATTTGTGATTTTGCTAATTTACATAAATTTATAATAAACGTTAACCCTTAGGGTTAAAAATGTGCTGTTTAAGACCACATTGTAAACACAAATGGTCTTAAACAGCAGGTTTCTGTAAACACAAATGATCATAAACAGTACATTTTGTGAAATCAATATTTACATCAACTGTCACTTGAATACAGCTAAACTCAACACGTCAAAAAACATGAACATAGAAAAACAAACAAAAAAACTGATACTAAAAGCTTTGAGCTAAAGTTGTAGAATCTGAAAAACCGAATCTGAAAAATCGAATCTGTTAATTTATCCTGAAGAATTAAACATGAAATATCGAATCTGAAAAATCGATCTTGAAAAACTAAATCTTAAAAACTGAACCTGAAATATTTAACTTGAAAAATCAAACTTAAAATACTTAATCTGAAAGTTTGATTCTGAAAAACTGAAGCTAAAAAACTGAATCTGAAAAACTGAATCTGAAAAATGAATCTGAAAAGTTAAACCATAAAAATCAAACAAAAAAAACCAAACAAAAAAAACCAAACCAGAAAAACCAAACCAGAAAAACCAAACCAGAAAAACCAAACTAGAAAAACCAAACCGAAAAAATTCTACTTAAAAACGTGAATTAGAAATTCGTTTTTGAAAAACTAAACTTGAAAAAAACCACTCGAAAAAAACCGATCCTGACAAATTGAATCTGAAAAATCGAATCTGAAAAATTGAATCTGAAAAATCGAATCTGAAAAAATGAATCTGCATAAAATGAACCTAAAAATTGAATATAAAATTAGTACTTGAAAAATCGAATAAGAAAGTTAGTACAAGTAAAATCGATTCTGAAAAAAAGAAGCCTAGAAAACTGAGCCTAAAAAACAAACGTGAAAAGCGAACCTGAAAAAACGAAACTGAAAAATAGTATCTAAAAAAAAGCGTATGTGAAAAACAGTATCGGAAATAAAGTACTTGAAAAACTAAATTTGAAAACCAAACTTAAAAAATTAAACTGAAAAATTGCACATGAAAAAAATAAAACTTTAAAATTCAAAAATCAAAAATATAAGAGAAAATCAAACATTTAAGACGACTTTATCTTTCATATTTGAACTTTGTAGGTTGGTTTTTAAAGAACGTTTCTTGTAGCGGATTTCAGAATTTGTTTTTTTCATGTTCAGTTTTTCAGTTTCGTTTTTTCAGATGCTATTTTTTAGCTTCAGTTTTTCAAGTTCAATTTTTCAGTTTCAGTTTTCCAAGTTCGGTTTTTTAGGTCAGTTTTTCAGCTTCACTTTTTCATGTTCAGCTTTCTAAGTTCGATTTTTTACATACTATTTTTCACATTCGTTTTTTTAAGTTCGTTTTTTTAGATTCGTTTTTCAGGTTTGTTTTTTCGGTTCGTTTCTTTCCGATCGTTTTTTTAGGTTCGTTTTTCATGTTTGTTTTTTTAGGTTTGTTTTTTTTGGTTCGTTTTTTTTGGTTCGTTTTTTTTGGTTCGTTTTTTTAGGTTCGTTTCTTTAGGTTCGTTTCTTTAAGTTCGTTTTTTCTAGTTCGCTTTTTTAATTTCTTTTTTTAAATTATATTTCCAAGCTCGATTTTTTAATTCCAATTTTTTAAGTCAGCTTTTTGGATTCAGTTTTTTAAGTTCAATTTTTATAATCATTTTTTTAAGTACTATTTTTTTTTGATTCGAAGTTTCAGAATCGTTTTTTTCAGGTTCGATTTTTTAGAATTGATTTTGCAGTTTCAGTTTTTCAGGTTTGTTTTTTCAGATCATATTTCTAAGTTCAATTTTTCGATTTTAATTTTTTATAGTCAGTTTTTCTGTTCTATTTTTTAGGTTCGATTTTTCAAGTTATTTTTTAGATTCTTTTTTTAAGTTTAGTCTTTTAGAATCGAGTTTTCAATTTGATTTTTTAAGTTCAATTTTTCAGGTTAGGTTTTTCGAGTTAAACCGTTCAGGTTAGGTTTTTTATGTTTCCTTTTTAGAACTGCTTTTTCAGGTACTATTTTTTAGGTTCGATTTTTGAGGCTCTGATTTTCAGATCGTTTTTTGAGTTCAGTTTTTCAGGTCCAGTTTTTTACGCACTATTTTTGAAGTTTTGTTTTTTAGGTCTAGTTTTTTAGTTATCGTTTTCGACATTCTGAATTAAGAGGACGATTTTTCAGATATCGTTTTTCAGTTTCCGTACATTAGGTTCATATTTTCGAGTTCGATTTTTCAGGTTGGGCTTTTTAGGTTCAATTAATACTCTCGGTTTTCGAAGATTTAATGCTTTTTACTGTGTGTCCGTGTCTGTTGACAGATAGGATTTTTAAAAAAACAAAATGACAACATTTTTCTTTTCACAAAAAAAAATTTCTGAACAAAAAAAATGATTTGCTTACGAAAAGAGATTTATGCTTGAAAAAAATCACTGGTGTAAAAAAAAAAGATGCACAAAAATAAGCCAAAATTCTTTAAGAGATAATAATAAAAGGGTTTCTGTATTTTAATATAATAAAAAAACGCAAAAAAAACAAACGGCAGTACTTTTTAATTTAAAGGGTTTATTTTATGCGCAAAATCGCGTGAAGATGTTTATTTTCAATACAGTGAACTGAATATATATTTCAATAAGATCACTTTATAAAGCTGAAAAGCAAATACCGAGAGACTGATTGTTTTAACGTTATAAATAATTTTTATTGTTACATGAGTAAGCGTATAGGTAACGAAAATTTGATGTTTTGTTGAAACAAGATCACTTACTGATACTATATATACATCAACGTCAGCATATAAAATCGAGCTTTAGATTATAAACTGTTTTTATTATAAACCATTCATGTATATAGGGAATTGCTGATCAATATACCTTGAAGCTGTTTAAAATATGTATTTTTTTTATTTTAGACAAATTATATGTTCTTTTTCAGTCGGGGTTTTGGTAAAAAATCAAGAAGTGCAACTTTAGAACAATATAATGTGAACTACGGAAAGTTTTTACAATAAGACATATTTCGAGTAATCATTTTAAAATATTATAATTAACTTAATATTTACTTATTCAGTTTTTTTTCAATACTGCCTTTTAGAAGTTTAACCTTCCAATTGCACTTGAACTTTTTTTATGGCTTCGTCTTAAAAAGCTTGATATATGTTGAAAGGCGTTTAATAGTAATTTATTTATTGTTTCAATCAAAAAAAACATTATGTGCAGTAAGTAATATGTATTTAATTAACTTGACAAGTAAAATGTTGTTTTCAACAATTTTGTGTTTTTTGATAAAATATTATTCTTATATTTATTTTGTATTACCGATAGTATTGTTTTCTAGATCAAATTTTGTTGTTTTGTTTATTTGTTTTTAATTTTAAAGTTTTCCGAGCTAGTTTAAACATCTTGCAAGCAATTTTATACATATGCAAGCAAATTTGTATTATTATTTTTTCTTTTCAAATATTTTTATCATTTATAAACTACTTTTTGATAGATTAAATAATCAGGAGTCGTTTTTATTATTAAATTAAAATACTTATCTACGAAAAACAACGAAAGATGTACTTATATTGTTAATCTTATAATTTTTTTGAAATTGAACTTTTTTTTAATATATCAGCTTTTATCTATTTTATCAATTATCGAACTATATAAACCAGCGATAAACAGATCATTATGTCATCTGAAAAAGCATTTAGGCAGTCGGGCAAAAAACACTCATGACACAAACTGGTCGCATGATTTACATAAATAAAAAGAATGGTGTAGTATATATAGAAGAGAACAACATGTCTGAAAACAAAGCATTTATGATAATGTTAAGTGTTAAAATGTCTGCTGGTTACAGCAAGAAATATTATTAAAGGTTGTATGAACGACTATACACAGTCGGTCGTCCTACTTTCGCCTGTAGGCGAAAGTAGGACGTTTCGCCATATATTAAAATGACGTCTTTTTTTCTACTTTCGCCTGTAGGCGAATGTAGGACACATTTTTTAAAAATTTAACAAGTGAGAAAAAATTATAATAAAAAGTTGTTTTTATTAATCAGTTAAGAAGTCCATTATGTTATTTAGGAGTGAAAAAAATGTCTCAATTTCGATTTTGTTGTAGTTTGTTACTAATTGTCTGATTGTGTATTCTTTTTTAAAGTCGATCGATGGTAGGAACAGGCAGATCCCAGATTCAATTTTGAGAAGTTGTACCCTTGTGTCTTCTTCAGAATCGCATAGTAGATTACAGAATCTTGCTATGTTTGGGTGGGCTACTCCAGCCTTATGGTTTATGCCTCTGTGAAATGCTTCGGATACGTTCGTCGTCCTAGCAACATTGTTCATTATTCTATAATAACAAGACCAAAATTCCATTTCGTATTTTGGTAGTGTTGCGTTGTTTCCGTGTTGGGTCGACGTTCCTATGAATTGTTTTGAAAAATACTCTAGAAGCGAATCAATGCGTTCGTTATGTAGGGATGTAAGTTTTTGTTGAAGTTTTTTGAACTCTTTTTTTACGTCGTCGATGTGAATGAAAGGAAGTAAAAGAATTCTTTTTAAAAGTTTATGTGCTTGGTCTTTTTCTTTGTATAATGTTACTAGCCCTTCTAATTGTATTCTCCTCCAAATCATTTGTCCGAAGTGAAAGTTACAACCGAATAATTTGGTGTTCGAGAAAGCGGATTTAATACTATTTAACAGGGCTCTTTCGAAGTCTATTATAATATTGATGGGTGAAGTTTGAGTTAGCTCAGTGAGCTTATTGAATGCCAATACGTAATTCTGTTCGGTTTTCGACTCCAAAAGAATATAGCATAGAGGAAAATATTTTCCTAATACGTCTCCATGTATTGTTACAAATGATAAAAAAGACAGGGAACGGTTTTGAATGTTCCATCAATACACCACGTATCGTTTTTTTTTAAAAATTTATGTTGAATGTCTGAGAAAAAAAATGACAAAACGTTTTCCTTGTGTATCGTTGTGATCATGGGAATCATATCGCATAAATTCTTTGTTTCTGTGATTCGTTCTGAGACTGCTAGGTATGTCTGGCAAAGACGGAATGAAATCTTTCGTGTTCTTGTTTCTTACTCTGTTCGTTAGATTAATCATTGTTTTTCTATTTGGTATATTAATAACTTATTTATTTGAATATTCTTTAGTTATGCTTGTTATTATATTTGATGTTCTCAAAGTGGAGATTTTGGCGAGCTGTTTCAGTTTCGTATGGCAAAAATATGATTCTGCTTTTGCGGAATCTAATTCATGGTTGTGTTGCTATGTGTTATTATTTTGTCGTTTTGGGGTGTAAGCTTTGATGTGCATTTTCTATATGTGCATCTTCATATACTTGTTTCGTTAACACTCTTGTCATAATTATATATGAATCCGTTTGTGATTTTAATATCAGCCTCTCTTTTTGATGTCGCTTTTTTTAATTCTGTCATGGTTTTTTTTCAGTCGTGTTTGTCCTACTTTCGCTTACAGGCGAAAGTAGGGAAAATGACGTCATTTTAATATATGGCGAATCGTTCTACTTTCGCCTACGGGCGAAAGTAGGACATGCCGTTTTATATTTATACTTGATGAAATTATTAATTAAATATGAAAAATGATTAATTTTCTCAATTGAGATTTATTTTAAACAAAAACTTCTGTTATTTAAACACTAAAATATTTAAAGAAAAACGATCACATCAAAAAATATAAATTAAATTTTATTATCTTTATTTTCATTAACTGTTTTTTTAAAAACATATATCATATTATATTATAATATGTAAAATCATTGAGCATTTCAAAAGAATAAGGAACAAAACTTAATTAATGTTTTAAAAAATTTTAAGTTCACAAAAAAATTAATGACATCAAACTTTTTTTTACCCAATATTCTGTACTTAATAATAAATAAACATACAAATAATCAAAAAAAACACATTTTTAAGTAACAAAAAATTTCAATAAATAAAAATAAGTTAAGAAAAAAAAATATTATAATTTTAATAAAATACTAAATAAATTTTATAGTTTTGTCTTTTTTTTTAAGAAATAAAGTAAAATTTTTTTTAAAATAAATTATTATTTTTAAAATTAAAAAAACACAAAAAAATAACATTGACAAAAAAATTATATAAAAAACATGTATTTATAATAATAAAGATTCAAAAAAAAAAGCGTTTGTCATTATAAACAAAAACACTAATTTTTATATTAAGTAAATAAAAAAAAAACTAACTAATTTAACTAACAATAAAATAACACATATATTCCATTTTTCAATTATAACAAAAATAAATAATTTTAATCAAAAAAAAATAATTTTAATCAAAAAAACGAAAAATTAAAAATTTTTTATTTATTTTTTTGAAAAAAAGTTTTATTAAAAACTTTCAATCTATTTTAAATCTTAATTCTTTTATTTATTAAATTATAAAAATAGGTCTTGAAAAAAATAGTTTCTTTTTCAAAACTAATGGTTATAAAACTAAACATTATATAAAAAGGTTATATAAATAAGTATATTACTATACTTCACTTTTTTAAAACTACAAACATTTTAACGATTTTGATTTTAAAAAAAAATTTCAACTTTTTTAAAATAAATTCAAATACTAAAACCACAACTAATTAGTTAATATTTAAATTTATAAAAATTATTTTACTATAAAAATATAAGTTCGAAAAAATGAACTCTTTAAATTTATAGTATTATAAACTAAGTTGTTTTTTTAACTTATTATATTATTATATTATTATATTACTTTATTATTATATTTATATTTAAAAAAAAAGTAATATTTTTTTGCTAAGATTATTATTTGTAATTATTTGTAATTATTTGTAATTATTGTAAAAATAAAAAAATTAAAATATTTTGAGTTTTTCATTTTAATAATATAAACAATAAAATAAAATTTTTTTTAATTTAATTACAAAAAAAATATAATTACAGAAGAAATATAATTATAAAAGAAATAAAATTACAAAATGAAATATAATTATAAAAGAAATAAAATTACAAAAGAAATATAATTAAAAAACGAAAAAACAATACATAAATACATATTTAATATGTTAAGAAAAAAACTATAATTAAATAAAAACAACTAAAAAAATATTTTCTTAATAAATATTTAAAATATAAAAAAATATAATTAAAAACAATAATTAAATAAAAACAATTAAAAAATAAATAATTAATTAATTAAATTTTTTTTGAAAAATTTTTTATAATTTAAAAAATACAAAAAATTACAAAAGTTTAACAAAAATTAAAAATCTAAAAAAAATTTTTAACTCATAAAAGAATTATTAGTTTTGAACTTATGTTAATTTAGTAAAATTATATAATAACTTTTTTTATGTTTTGTTTTTTGTAGTTTTTTATTAATTTCTTTTTAAATTTTAAACCTTATTACGTTTTTTAAATCTTATTTTTAAATGCTACATAGTATATAATAGAAATAATATAAATAATATAAATAATATAAGTGAAAATAAAAAAGAAAATAAAATTAACTGATCTTCTTTTCATTTAATAATTTTATTTTTTTTATATATAATATAATATAATAGTACCTATCACACCCAACCAGTACTCGTCCATGTTTTTCGACAGTTTTAATAAACCTTTTTGCTGTGTTTATAGTTTATATCACAAAAAACATGTATAATATAATATAACACATGTGGTCTCTTGTAGTTTTAACTGACACAATCGCACTGTATAAAATATTTATCGCAATTATATATATATATTAATGTTTTCGCTTTTACTGTTGATAAACATATTTTCTTCTATATTATTAGATAAAGTGTGAAAAAAAAAGTTTATCACCAACAGTCACGCTATTTTTACTTGATGAAACAAGTAAAAATAGACTACAAGAAATTGAAAATTTCAGATATAATGAATAATTTACTGATAATATTATTAATTTACAGGTAAATATTAAAAAAAATATTGTAATAATAAACAACAACAATTAATAAAAACAAAAAAAAAAATTAATATTTTGTAAACATTTAATTATATATTTATATATTTGATTTAAATTATATTTATTTTTTTTAATTATATTTATTTTTTTATTTAAATTATTTTTTTATTTTAAATTATTTTTTTGTCTTAAATTATTTTTATATTTTACTTTTTTTTAACTGATAGTTTAGTTTAGTTGTATAAAATTTATATTTGAATTACAAATAATAATGTCTTAACATATTTTTAAATATAATAAGTTTTTATGTTTTATATATTTTTATAGTTTAAATAAACATATAATTGTTACTGACTATCACAGTTATAAAAATAACTATATTTATAATTTAGAGGTTTCCAAAAATTTTATATATTATATTATTATATATATATAAATTAACGTTTATATTATATTACTAATTATTATATTAATTATTATATTTATTAATATTATAAATATATAAGTTTCTATATTATTATATTTATTAATTATTATATTTATTAATATATATATACTACCGCAGCTAATAATAAGATAGGATCAGTCTCACAGTCCTTATATTTTTACCGCAAATATTTTACCTTATTTTAAAATAAAAAAATATAATAAAAAAAATATATAATAAAAAAACAAATATAAAAAAAACCCTTAAATTTCAATTAAAAAAAATCCAAATCCAACTCTTCCATAATATCTTCACTATTATTATTATTATTACTATTACTATTATTAATATTATTAATGATTTCACTTTTAATTTCACACTTAAATTTCTCTAACAAATTTTCCATATCCATACTTTCAATACAAAAATTTTGTTGATTAATAATTGAATTCGCAATAAAAGTTTTAAACTTTTGTAAACTCATTATTTTTTCTTCAATTGTATTTTTACATATTAATCTATAAACATTTAAAGTGTTTTTTTGACCAATACGGTGAGCTCTATCCATTGCTTGAAGATCATTAAATGGATTCCAATCATGTTCATAAAAGATTATTGTTGAAGCTGAGGTTAAATTTAAACCGTGGCCTCCAATTATTGTTGTTAATAATAAATATTTTATATTGATATTATTGTTATATAAGTTTACTATTGTTTGTCTATTTGCTGGTGGAATTGATCCGTCTAAAATTAAAAAATTTTTTTCTTTTTCCTTATTATTATTATTATTACTATTATTATTATTATTACTATTATTATTATTATTATTATTACTAGTGTTATTATTATTACTAAGATTACTAAGAGCTTCACTTACCAACCGTAACGTTTGCTTGTATTGAAAAAAAATTAATATTTTCTTTTTTTCATTTATATTTAATAAATCAAGTAAGGCGTTAAGTTTGGCTGATTCTATTTTTGTTTTTGGATATAATAGTTTTGGGTGTGAGCATATTTTTAATTGTTTGTTTATTATTTGTAAAGGGGGGCTGGTTTTGTGGCTTGTGTAGTTTATATATGAAATGTTATTTTCTATATTTGATTTGTTAGGTGCTTTATGAGTTATTGGTGAATGGTGGGTATATATACTATTACTAGCCTCACTAACCTCAGTAACCTCTCTACCCCCACCAACCTCACTACCCCCACCCTCACTAACCTCACTAACACCGCCCCCTCTACCCTCACTAACACCCCCACTAACCTTACTCCCCCCACTAACACCCCCTCCAACACAATTATATAACTCCATTTGATCACTTAATAACTCAACACAAATATCAATAACTATCTTTTCTGGCAACTCCTTTAAAACATTAGATTTCAATCGCCTTAAAATAAAAGGCAAAGTTTTCTCATGAATTACCTTCAACCTTTTATCTTTACTATTTAAATAATTAGGCATAATGAAGTTAAACAAATTAATAATATCGGTAACTGAATTCTGTACTGGAGTTCCAGTTAATAATATTTTATTTATTGCTTTCAATTGACAAATTGTTTTATAAACTTTTGTTTCAGGGTTTTTCAAAATATGTGCTTCGTCAATTATTAAGTAATTAAATGTTATATTTTTTATATTATTATTATTATTATTATTAATAATATCATTTTCAATATATAAATACCTTATAGTATCAAATGAAGCAATAAAAATATCGACCTTATTATTATTATTATTATTACTAATATTATTACTAACCTTATTATTATAATTATTACTAATAATATTAATACATTTCCTATTAATAACTTTATAATTCAAATATGTAAATTTATTAATTTCATCTTCCCAATGTCCAGTTAAAGAATTAGGACAAACAATTAAACTAACAAAGTCTTTATTTTGTTGTTTTCTTATAGTCAAAAAGGCTAGAACTTGTAATGTCTTACCTAAGCCCATGTCATCGGCTAAGATTCCATTGGCTCCTAGGTTATATAGGAAGTCTATCCATTGTATTCCTTTTATTTGATAGTCTCTTAAGTTTTTATATGGGATCTTTATATTTATTAAGTTGTTTATTGGTGTGTTTATATTATTTATATTAAGTAAGTTATTTACTTTTTGTATTTCATTTTTCAATATTTTTATTATATTATTAGTGTAGTTGTTATTATTATTATTACTATTATTATTATTATTACTAGTATTATTACTAGTGACCGCCCGGGTGGGTGGGTGGGGGCGGTGGGGGGTGTTATTATTATAATCATTATTATAATCGTTACTAATACTATTATTAGTATTACTAGTAATAATATTACTAGTGACCGCCCGGGTGGGTGGGTGGGGGGTGTTATTATTATAATCATTACTAATATTACTATTATTATTATTAATACTAATATTAATATTATTAGTAGCCTTTGTATTATTAGTAACAATATTATTACTAGTATTATTAGTTAAACTAGAAATATGATTCTTATTAAAACCACTACTATTATCTAAACTACTAATAGTAAACTTACTAGTATCAATACTAATAGAAATATCATTAAGGCAAATACAAAGATTATGGAAATCAGTATCACTAATAAAATAATACAAAGTTGGCAATAAAGTACTTAAACAGTCAAAAGACAATTTATTACCTAAAATATTTATAGATAAAATGATTGGTTTCAATAATAAAGAATTAAGTATTTTATTATGATTTGTGTCTTTGATTAATAATAATATTAGATTTAAAATATAGTATAGTTCTTTACCAAGATCCTTATTATTATTATTACTTATATTATTATTATTACTTATATTATTATTACTTATACTATTATTACTTATACTATTATTACTTATATTAGTATTACTTATAATAGTAATAGGATTAAAACTGGAAATGTCGTCTAATACTTGAAGTTTGTTTTCATAACTTAAATATAGAAACTTATTTAAATTTTCGTTAAGTAAGTTTATTAGCCTCACTGTCATTAAATAATTATATGTTAGTGATTTACAATATGTTTTTAATAT
This sequence comes from Cucumispora dikerogammari, assembly GCA_014805705.1. Lineage (NCBI taxonomy): Eukaryota > Fungi > Microsporidia > Cucumispora > Cucumispora dikerogammari. The sequence continues at coordinate 13,965 of SBJP01000487.1, forward strand.
TTGTTTACAGAAAATATAGTTTTCTTTTATATATTTTATTTCTAGACAATGAAAATATAAGAAATTTAGTTTATTATTATTTATATTATTATTATTATTATTTATATTATTATTATTTATATTATTATTATTATTAGTATTATTATTACTGGTGGCCGCCTGGGTGGGTGGGTGGGGGCGGTGGAGGGTCACTTCATTATTACATGTATTATTAATATTATTACATGTATTATTAATATTATTACATGTATTATTAATATTATTACATGTATTATTAATATTATTACATGTATTATTTATATTATTACATGTATTATTTATATTATTACTAGTATTTATATTATTATTACTATTATTATTACTAATATT
>SBJP01000489.1:0-14307 GCA_014805705.1 Cucumispora dikerogammari
ATCGTCTACTTTAAAGTTATAATATCCAATAATATATGACCCTATATTTTCTGACGCAAAATTCCGATCTCTCTCCAATAACTTGTTTAATAAACTGAAACTTCTCTCAACTGCTATTGATGTTGCAAGTATTAATTTGAGATCTGAATTTAATTCGGGGGAAATTTTTTCGAAATCGCCGGCTGAAAATGAATAAAACGTGCTCTTTTTCAATCTTTTCTTAATATAATCTGATATATTCACAGGATCGCATCCAAATTCTAGTTCTTGATTCGCCTTTGCGGCTTTTGCTATAGAGAAATCAGACGACGTTATTAAATCTATGTTATTTAAAACAAGCTTGTAACATTCAGAAATTTTGGTCAAAGATGAGTGTACAGTTTTAGAGTTTACAGCTTCTTTTGCATTTTCTAACAATATGCCGGTTCCAGTTATTTCGTTAACTATGTGTTTAATTTTTACAAAATGTTTTGCGTAATAAAAAGCAGCTTCCAACCAAGTTCCCCATCATGTAACAACAGGATCTGGGAGTGTTGGAACGCTTATAAGCATTTGTTTTCTTGTATTATTCTTAAATGTTAAAGTTTTTATTGAAGATATAAGATGATCAACATCCTTGTAAAATGATTTAATTTGCATAGCACAGTTATGAAATAAATGAGCAATGCAAGTTAAATGTCGTATGTTTAGAAAAAGAGGGCCTAGAACAACCATTGATTTTTTCATATTAAGAGCCGCGTCACATATCATAACCAACAGTTTTTCGCGTTTGATATCAAACTCGATTGTTACGTCAACTATAATTTGAGATATAGACTCATAGTTTGGATTTTTTGCAAGTTCTGTACATTTAATTAGATGTATTTCAAAGGGGGTCGGTATTTTTCCAACCAAAACGTTAACAAATTTTCTATTAAAAATTTGGGTTTCATCAATTATTAAAAAAACCTCGTGATTTTTAAAGTTATTTTTAATATCGTGTAGGTAGTTGTCAACAAACTTTTTAGCAGACCTTCTCACCGCACTCTCAGAAGGCAATTGGACACCCAGATCATTAAAAACCTTCACCAACGTTTTATTTCTAAGCTTATATAAAGCAATATTGGCTTCAAAAAACCCATTATTATCTTCTCAGATTTAGTAACGTTTGTGAAATTTAGCCTTGATTGAACGGCAGCTCCACTTCCTAATTGTGACAATGCTCTTACATGCAACTCGACTTTTCTATGTTGTTCAACCCGAGAAAATTTATCGTAATTAACTTCCTTTTCACTGAGACGACAGAAAAGTATTGTATCATAACGTGCAAAAAATTCATTCGGGTACTTATTTACCGCATATCTAACTTTCTGAACGTGAAGTTTTTGAATTTTCACTATGGGTATATATTTTTAAAAAAGTAAGTGGATTAAAAGGGGTATTTTTAATTAAATATAAACGATATATGAAAAAGAGATTTAATTATTTTTGTTTTTTTTCAAATAAAATCTCCCAAATATTTTAAACTTTGTTTTTAGGTTAGATCTTCATCTTAAATCCAATACACTTTTTCTTTTTTAAACGGCGGCTTCGTACCTTTCGCTTTTATTTTAATGTGTTAAATTGGCTTATGTTATATCTTCGAGCTTTTGATCATATATTATACTATTCTTATTTTATTTTTCGATTTTTTTTAATAAAACATAAAGTAATATTTCTTTTCAATTTTTTGGGGAAATATTCCGAAATATGCCCGAATATTCCTTTATGACTTTGAGTTGCCCTAGTCATCAGATATGTTGATATCATAACAATACCCACTCAATAGTTTTTATTATGATATGAAAAACTAATGAAGTTATCATTTAAAGATTTAATAGCACTAGAAATACTTATATAAAAAGTAACAATGACTCAATTAAAAGATTTTTGTTTTAATTAGTTATAAAAGGCTGCAACCTTTTGTTTTTTTTACTTTTTATAATGCAAAAAATCACAACTTTTTAGACATTCTTATTATAACACGGTATGGAATTTAGTACATATAGAAAAAGCCTGTTAAAGTTCTTTTTTTTTTATCAAACCTAAATTTTTATTTTTTGTTATACTTGAAATTTTGTTAAAATTGAAATTCTCTCTTAGATTGTGAAATTTTTGCTATGTGGATTCTATTTTTGACAGCCTTATTAATAGCAACAATAAACACTTTTTCATCGCTTTATTATTTGCGTTGTAATAAAGTCGCGCTTAACTTCTTGTCTTCTGTTATTTATTTGTCAATCTGCACTTTTTTTCATAACAGTTTTTATTGTCTCATTTTTTTTTGGTTATATGTCGTTTCTCTTATTTTGTAACATATATATTACTAATATCTAGTAAAAACTATATGCTTTTAACTACACATTCGATTTTATGGATTTTTAAATTCTTTTTGACAACAAGACCAAACATGTAAATTGAAATAATATTTGTGAAAAACATATATATTAGAAAAGATAAAAAAATATATAATACTTTATAAAAAAAACACAGTGATGTATAGATTTTAAAACAAACAAATTCATAAATGAGCATCTATATAAGTCTTAAAGCTATTTAAAATCCCAAATTTTATACTGACAACAAAACTATAGTAAACTTTTCCATTCACACTAAATACAGCCAGCTAGTTCTTATTCTCAACGCTTTTGTTTTGTGTATTTTTTTATAACATTGACTCTCTATATACATACCCCTGTTATATTCATTTCTTCTGTGTATATAACAGCTTGAAGGCATAATGCCAAAAACATCATAGTGTAAAAAGAACTAATGTCAAAAACAAAGTAACGCAAAGACAGTTTAAAACTAGAAAAAAATATAAAAAAACAAAGTTTGAACAAAATGTGTATATACAATATTAAAAACATAAAGTTTGTTATAAATAGTGTGGTTTTTAAAAATGTTAAAAAAAGTAGATTTTTCTAAGCACAATCCGATCCAAAAACAAGACAAATACATTACCCCACAAAGCTATAAAAAAAATTCAAACATTATTTTCAAAAATATCTCATTCCAGAAACAACCCGCAAAACTTTTTAAACCTTAAGTACAAAAATTCAAAATTCGCGGAAAATTTTTGATTTTCTGCAAAGTTTATATTGAACTAGTAACTAAGAGAGCTTAAAGATTGTATCGAAATAAAAAGATAAAAAACGTTTTGCAGTTGCTAGAACGATATACATGCGAAATTGTCTCTCGGGCATGTGCAAAGTATTATTTTTTTTAAAGCTTTTTGTGGGGTGTTTATTGAAAAAAAGTTGTTTTTTATAATTTGATTTTTTTCGTTTGTTTTTGAGGTGATGTGTTTTAATATTCTCAAAAATGCGTCGTTTTTATTGTTTTTTTATAATTTATAATTCATTTTACTAATTCACAGCTTTTCTCATTTTAAAACGTAAAGCTATCGAAAAGTTTTGCGTTTTTCTATTAAAATAGTTTTAATAATAAAGTCAAGAACTGCCGTATAAAACCGAAAGTCTCATGTTTTTGAAGATGACTTAAAATCATGATGTTTACGAAGCATATAATGTTCAGTTCTTTATATTTTTACAAGATTGTTTTGTGTTCATCAGTATTTTTTATGTTTTTTTTTGAGCTATTCGTTTTTCTTTTTTACCAGGTGTTTTTTTTAACTATTTTTTAAAACTCGTGATTTGAAAAAGCACAATTAGAACATATAAGCGCGAAAACTTTACGTTTAAAAACATTGATCTGATAGTTATAAAAAAGTTGTTTTTATGTAAATCACAAGTAAAAATAGACCACAAGTTTCGACACGCTCGTTATTTCAGATTTTTTATGAGTGTTTTTAGTGCTAAGCAAACGAAAAACATGTTTTTCATAAAAAACGTTTATCAGCGTATATCGAAGAAGTTTACAAGACAAAAAAAATTCTCTTGCACAAAGTCACGTAATCAAAAAGTTCGATTGTTCCTTTCGCATTTATCGCGTCTATGTAGTTTTGTTTTTTAATTCTAACATATCTCTTATGCTCCGCAAAGAAAAATTGCTAATTTTTTTTGATATTTGGTTTTAAAATACATTAGTACATGGACAATTTTAGAAAAAATATAAATTTTAAATTCAAAAACACTTCCGTTCTGCTATTCGCTAATTTAGCAGAAAGCGAGAGTGACAAGAGGAGTCCCGTTTTATCTAAAAGTATACGAATCATGCTGTATGAGACTATAAATGTAAAAAGCTGGTTGTTTTTCTCCGTTTTTCGTTCGTTTCGTTTTTCGTTCGTTTCGTTTTTCGTTCGTTTCGTTTCTCGTTTGTTTCGTTTTTTGTTCGCTTTGTTTGTTTCGTTCGTTTTTCTGTTTGTTGCATTTTTTTCTTTTAATACGTTTCTGTTAGTTTCCGTTCAGCTCGTGCAGTTGTCTTTATTGTAGCAATAGATGTTGCTGATAAGACCATTATCCACTAATCATGCTTATTTCTAATTAATTCGATGCTTGGCGGTGTTTTTTTAACTAAAAACAGATAGTCTTTTTGTATTGAACCCGACCTAATCGTCGCAACTATCGAGACCGGCCATTTATCCGCTAATTTTACAATGATAATAATTAGCGCTCGTTCCTTAGTCTACATAAAATCTCAAGTGTTTTTTAAATTTTAGGTCAAAAAATACTTTGAATCGAAGTTAGTCTTTTTTTCAATCTTAAGTTCAAAAATACTTTAAGCGCAAAAAAAAATTGAAACTTTTTTAAACATCAAACGCAAACATCTATTGGTTCCCGAAAATACTCAAATATTTTTGATCTTTATTTCGAAGCTTTTTTGATTACTAGAAAATCTTTTTTTTACAAACACTCAAATTTTCAGAAAAAACACAAGTTTTAGACTTTTCGCAAAACAAAAGATTTATTAAAATAAGGTTCGAAAAAAAATTTAAGTTTTCAATGATCTGAAGTTTTTTTAAATAAAAGTTAAAAAACTTTTATGGTTTTTTATGACTAGTTACTTTGAACTTAAGCCATGAAAAATTTTTAAGCTTTGCGAAATTAAAGTTTTTTTGAACTTAAGATGCAAAGAATTTTTAAAGTTTTTTGCGGATCAAGATGTTTTTAAACTTAAGATTTAAAAAGTGTTTAGGTTTTCTAAAATTAAGTTATTTATTTGTTTCTTGGTTGGTCTAGAATTGAAAGATGCTTTTTTTTAACATTTAAAAAAATTTCATTATTGTTTAAAACTATCTATCACGCTATTATTCGGGACGCTTTATGTTTTTAATATTATTGTATATCGCTTTTTGTTTAAACTTAATTTTTGCATCGGTTTGTTTTTTTTTATTTTTTTGAGTTTTATGTGTTTTTGACAACAACTCCTTTGACATTATGTTGTTTTTAAAATTGTGTCACAACACGATATTTAATATAAAAAACGACTTGCTTTAAATTTCAAAATGTCTCTAGTTTTCCGCTATAATTAAACCTGTATTTATATCTTATGGGCACTAAAGCTTACTATTCTATGACAGTTTCAACTCGTCTTATGTTAAATAGTAATAGAGTTTATCGCGATCTTACTTCTTTTATCATAACTTTTTTGAGTGTGTGTCTAATTGTATGAAAAAGTACGTTTTTTGTTTTACACAGGGTTTTATTTTCATCTTCTCTTTTCGCTTTTAATTATTGCAGTCGTAAATACTCTTCGTTCGCAGTCATTTTTTAAATTTTTTCTTTTGTATAGCTACTGCTATTTGTTTTCTAAAGAATATGAGAGGTAATTTAATGTTTTTATTTTTTTATTTCTCTTTCGTTTATTCTAATTATATACCTTTTTTGGTCTTTAAATTAGTTGTCGAAAGATATATTTTATTTTTTAATGAATAACTTATCTTAAAAAATACGGCTTTTACAAAAACATCAACTGTACTTTTATTAACATATTTATAAAACTGAAAGCTCTGTTTTTATTCAATTACAATGCTTTTTTATATTGATAGATATTCGTATTATCAAAGTTTTTACTTTTACTTTCTTATACTGTTTTTTTTGTTGAAAGCGAAATCTTCTTTTCTGCGACTTTTATATAGGTTGATTCCAATTTTTACAATTGATCATTTATGCTTTATTGTGTCATTTATATGTATAAAACACTCAACCTAGTTAAACGACAAGTATTTATAATGTAACGCGCTGTAAATCTTTTTTCGGTTTAGTGAAACTTAATACTATATAGCAGAAAACGCCAACGAGGGACCTAGGGCTCAAAAGGTATCAATGAAAATTTGATTGGGTTCTTGAAAAAATATTCACAGCTTGATTTTTTAAGTCGTAAAAGATCGAAAATTTTAATCAATAATTAGTTTAATAGTTTTGTTTTTTTCTTGGGCTATGATTTATAAAGAATTATGTCAAACAAAAAATGACTATTTTTTTTAGCAAATATATGTTATATCGACTACAGAAAAACCATCAGTGGGACCGCAAGCGTCTTCAGATTTTAATGATGGCATTCCCTCCTATAGAGTAAACGTTCGTATACATTCTTATAAAACTGATACGTTTTTTCATTCTGTTTTTTCTCCGTATTTTTTTGTGTTAGAAAAACTCTTTAACATTACTGTAAATTTATAAAGAAATACCGTAGCCAACCTACCTAAAAAATTTTAAAAAAGGCTTTTTCTTTAAACAAAAATAAAAATGTTATCGGGAATTAAAAGTCTTTTAAATATTGATATATTTTTTAATTGAATTTTAATTTAAATTTTTTTCTAAAATAGTGGTCACAGTTATTTTTTTTTAAGAGAAATAAAAATAGTCAAAGAAAAGTTTTTTTATAAAAGTGTCGTTGCTAATTATTTGATAAAAAGAGACACACAATACTCGATAATGAATGAATTTTAACATAGTGACTTTTCTTAATATAAAAAGACTTTTGATTAAGTCAAGTTGAGACACTAAAATAATAATTTAAGATATTAGAATTCTAGGCGATATGAATAAAATCGAAAATAATATGCACCAAGTGTATATGCTAAGAAATGTTATTCGCTGACGTATAAAATCAAAACGAATATACACGAGATTAATATAAACGTGTTGGATTATCATAATAAAACGCTTGAAAACATAAAAAAATAAATTAAAAAAATAAATTAAAAAAATAAGTTAAAAAAATATATTAAAAAAAATATATTAAAAAAATAAATTAAAAAAAATATATTATAGCAAGTTGATTGCTAAAATGTTAAAAGAATGACGTTATCGCAAAAAACAGATATACAAAACAAAATATGAAACTCTTTATAAAAACTGCGTTTTGTATATTTCTGTTTTATGAAATTGTAAGTCGTATATTTCGTTCATTATTTAGATTTTCTGTCTTTTACGTTCATTTTTTTTAATTTCTTACGATTTAGAATTTAATTAAAGTTTTAAAAAGAAAAAAAACGAAAACTTAATCATGTCCATACTTAACTTATTTCAGATAACAATAAACTCAACAGCTTACATTACAAAAACACATCAAACCAAACAAAAGTCACGCTCGTATACGCAAAAAGAATATATTTTGATTCACGACTTAATAACTAAAAAAATATTTTCTCGAGAAACGGGAGAGCCAAAAACAAAAAATTTTAAATTGAATGACTTTAAATTAAATCCTTTTGTTGATGGCAACTCAATTTTATTCCCACTATTAGAACTTAAGAACGAAGATGGAATTGAAATACTTCCCGACTTTGAAGAGCTAATTGATTTTAATCAAAACCGACTATTAGGATATTTTTCTATGAAAAACCAGATCGAATTAGACGGTATAATAGAATTTAAAGAAAAGACTGAAGACACACCCAGGTTTTTCTTAAACAACGGAATTTTTTTTAGTTTTAAAAATCCTTCGTCAGGGAAGTTAACCTTGTATTTATTTGTATCTGTAGGTGAATATATTATTTTTAAGCTCGAAAATAATGTACTAAAAATCAGAGAAAATGAAGTAGATTGTTTTTGCTTTTCTTTTCCCAAATCATTAAAATGGCCTCGATTTACTATGAAAGCAAAACAAGACGGTAAAACCGAGGAATACTATTTAGAATTTCCGGATGTTTTTAGAAATATTTCTTTTCGAATCGATACTTTAAATGATTGTTATGCATCCTTGTTAGATAACAATGAGAAACAAATATATGTTTCTATCAAACCAAGCGAGATAAACCCAGAAGGAAAAATTCTTAAAAACAATCTAAATCAAACTGTTTGTAGTTGTGATGAAGAAAAGCGAGAAGTAGACAAAATATCTCATGTAGAAAACACACAAGAACTTATAAGACAAATTTCTATACAACAAAAGTTAGATGAGGAATTGCTAACTGAAACTGATTTTGAAAATATACGAGAAGCTTTAGAACAACAAACACGAAAGAAGATACAGCACGATTATGAAAATAAAATAAAAGAAAATGAATTAGATAAAGCTGCTGTTTCAATTAAACAGGAAAGACAAATTACAGACGCCTCAATATCAGAGGATGATTCTATGACCGAGCACAAACAAGAGAATCTTTTATCAGACTTACAGTCTTTAGAAATTAAAAGCGGCAACGAACAAGACAGTGAGATTGACTGTGAGAATGAACAAGAATATAAACTCACAAATGAAGATGAACAACAGAGTAAAATGACAAATGAGAAAGAGCTTTCTTTTTTTTTCGATGAACACGAAATAAAAAAAATTTACTACAACGCTGAAGAGATACTCGTTCAAGAGGAACACAAAGAACAATTTGAAAACAATTTCGAGCAAGCATCTATTTTTACATCTGACAATCCTCAAGAGGCTGAAGTTGCAGATTACACTAAACAAGATGAAGAATTTACTAAACCGATAGTCACGTCATACACTAATGAAATCACGACAGATTCAGAAAGTTTATATGACGCTGAACACGAAGTAGATTGCTGACATCATCTCTCACCCAACAAGAAGAACTAAAATAGACAAAACAGGATGATAACCAGAATAACACGTACTAAAAACAACTAACACTTATGAAGTAAGATTATCACAAAAAAGTTTTATTAAAAATCAAAAAAATACGAAGAAAAAAACACAGCGCGTAAATCCCAACTGACAGATCATACAAAAATAAAAAAACGAAATCTTTTTAATTAAAATCAGACACTATAAACTGTATACAACAAAATAAAAACCTGACAAGTTAAAGTTTTACGCCAAAACACGATCAATTAAAGAAGCTTCAAGAGATACTTCATTGTTGTAAGGGCAAGTTTTGTTTTTATGAGTTCAGTATCACAAGAGCTCTTTGACTACCAAGTTTTAGTTTTTATAGTAGTGTTTTAACATAGTATTCAACTAAATTATTATAGTTAAAAAAGTTGCCAACCACGAGTTTTATCTACAAAGTGTCTAAATAAACTCTTTTTGTTTACGTTTTTTTTACGATAACTATTATATTATGTAACTTAAGCTTTAGTGTTTTTTATGTTCTTCTTTGTTTTTTAATTGGTTTATGACTGCGTTAAGTTACATGTATACTCGATCATGTTTAAAGAAAACAAATTACACATAACACCTTTGCATCTCTCTGTGTTTTTTCATATACGGCAAGTTTTTAGTTGAACTGGGTAATAATGGCTCTTTTAAATAATTATTTTATAACAAAACAAAAAAAAAGTAAATAATTTTTCAAGTACATAAAACTTTTGTTAGTTAACTTAAATGACCTTAATTAACTAGTCTATAAAGAACTAAAGTCGAATTGTGTTTTATATTGATATAATTATGCTATTATAAGCAAGCCAGTTATATAGACTTCTATTCCTGTTTTTATTTGTTTAAACTCAACAGTCTTATGTTCTTTTATGTTAGTATTTTCTGATGTTGTTTTTAATAAATCTCAAAGACTGAATTTTTCAGCAAGGTTCGTTGTGAGCTTTTCGATGTCATTATATTCGGTAGTTTCTTATTACATATGTTACGTTTATATATAAATAGACCGACTAAAATCAACTTTTTTAATTATAATAAAGGCTTTTTAAAATTGAAAAAATAAAACTTTCAAAATCAAGTATTTATTTCGACCCTGTTTTACTAGGAAAGTCGTAATATAGGTTTTATACGACGATGTTCGTTTTTTATCGTCATTTGGGTGCAGTTTGAAAATATATATCATTGGTTTTTTAATATTTACTATGAAAACTCGAATAAATGATAATTTTAAGCTTTTTTACTTAGAATAATTGCGTTTAATGCAAAAAACAGCATTTGGATAAAACATCTTTCAACCATAAGTTTAACAATCTTCGAATTAAAATGATAATGTTATAAAACTACTAATGTTAAATATATAATTCAGATTTTTTATATAAATATATAATGGATTTCATTAGTGTAAATAATTCTTGTCTACCGAAAAGGAAAACAAAGTGCTCATATTTATTGTCACAAACTTGTAGCAATAAAAACTCAGAGTAAAAAATAATAAATAATACATACAAATATATTTAATAACCAACTAAGAGCAATAAAATGGCGTTTTTAGTAAAAAACCGCTTACATAAAAGGACTTGTTGTTTTCTCATAATAATAACGTTTTAGTAAATAAAAAAAAAAAGAAATGTATTTGATAAGAATAAATTAAGAGTATTGAAAGATCTTGTAATAATCTTGAAAAAGTTCATATTGTCAGAATAAATGTTTTTAGCTATATATCAAAGTAGTTTAAGTTTATAAACTTGAAGCGATAACAGGAAAAAACAAGCAACAGACATTTAGAAGCCAGGCACAGATAAGTAGAAACAAACGTTAAAGGAAAACCAGAGATAGCTATAAATAGCCGATATTTATGAACAAATATTTACCCAAAAGCTGCACCTGAATATATTTGATTTCTAGAATATAAGCTTTAATCGATATTAAATGAGAAAAAGTAAATAAAAACAGGCTTGATTCTTAATTTTGATTTAGAAGTTAAGCAATGCCTAAAGTTAACAAAAAAAAATCTTGTGTGTTTTAAAACTGTAAGCCCGTGGTTTTGAGAGCCTTTGAAAACAAAAGAAGAAAAACGAAGATTAAGTAATAAAAAAATATAAGTAATAACTCGAATTTAAGTCAAAGTAGTGTCAGAGCTTTCAAAAAAATATTAGAGTTAAAACTATTATTTGATAAGTTTTTTATTTTTCTCATAAGAGGCTTTTTATAGTAATTTATAGGGCTTTGTTTTGCAAAAAACAAAGTTTTTAAAACAAAAAAGTTTTCTCAAAAAGGTTTTCGACGAACAGGGTGTTTTACAGGCTTTTTCTAAATTTTATATTGCTTTTTATATTTCCGTTTTTTTTTCGTGATAAACCCAGGGGTAAAGAAAAGTTTCTTGAGCCATGCAAGTTTTTTAATTATTATTCATATTTTTTCGATCATATTTTAGTTTTCGCGTCTTGTTTTATACAATAGAAAAGGTTTTATGTCTTATTTTAAGTTAAAATACACAAGATTTCTTATACTTTTTTAAATTTTATATGAGAAAAAAAGTTAAATTAATGGGAATAATGTACAAGAGTTTAGAAAAATACACAACAAGTATTTAAAAAACAATTTTTTTTCACAGTCTTTTTAGTACAAAAATACCAATTTAAAATGCTTTTTTTACTAATGCCCTCTAAAACGTCCACATAAATACAAAATAAAATCAAAAAATTACGAATAGATAATTTTGTGATGTTGTCTATTTTTTTATTTATTTTTAAAGTTATAAATGAGCCTGTTCGTGTATATAAACATCACACAAAGCAAACAAAACTTTTCAAAACAAAATAATTTTTATAAACGATCATTTCATTAAAAGTTTTAACATAAATCAAAAACAAGCTTTCTTGAGTTACAAAAAAACCATTGAATAAAAACTTTTTTATGAAAATCTTGTTGATAATCTTTATATTATAACGCTTCTATATGTGCTTTTTTAGTGTGTATTTTTAAAATTTATACAATTTGACTCTTTACACAAGTGAATTTTTGTCAAAAAACTTGGATTAACATTTTCCAGTCAAAATTAACATTTTATTATTTAAAGCTAACACTTAAAAATCTAGATAAAAACATATAAAAAAACATAATAAACATTGATAAGAAACTCTAAGTATGTGAAAGGGTTTTTAGCAACACGTTTAACTATGTTTCAAAACATATATCGAAATATCGCTCAAAGGTTTTCTGAGTTATTGTAGAAACTGCAGCATAATTTAAATTTGATAACTATCTACTATCTTCAAAGATCAAACGAGATCTAACATTTGCCTTATTTTTTTAAAAAAGAGTCTTCATTAAAAACAGACATAGTCGAAAGGGCAAAAAAAAAAATATATGAATATCTATGTTCTCTAATTCTTTAGAATAAGTCTGTTGTCTTGTGAATTTTTGCATTGTCTAAAACTTAACAAATATTATTTTGATTTAGACTGTTTTAAATAATTTACAATGTTCTTGAAGTAATTAATAAAAATGCGCTTTAACTGTTGAATTTGCGACTATATCAGGAGAGAATATTATATTTTGAGAAGAAGCTTGAGATTAATTTAATCGCTCCTTGTTATAGTAAAACTAGTTTGTTTGTTCTTTGAATTATTAGTTGTGGCGTGATAATAATGTCAATTATTTTTACTAATTAAATTATTTTTAGTCAAAATTTGATTAAGGAGGCTAGCGTGGCGAAAGTCTTATAGTATTATTAAGTAAAAAAAACATATTTTGATCTAATTTTTATTTGACATTATCTTCACGCAAAAAGATCGTGGCAATAGTGTTAGATAAAAATTAGATCATAATATATTTTTTTTACTTTATTATTACTATAACACACTTTCGTCGCGCCAGTTTTTTTAATCTTTTTTTGACTAAAAATAATTTAAATAATAAAAAGTATTGACATTATTATCACGCTACAAGTAAAAACTAAATAAAGACATTTTAACGACACCAATGTGTCAAAATAAATGTGTTATATTGTAACAACTTAAATTACAAAAATTTTGGGCAAATTAAACTAAATTTTTATTACTAAATACAGTACAATCTCGATTATAACATATTTCGATTATAACATAAATTTCGATTATAACATAATCTTGAAACATTTTAAATAAATATATATATTAGACTAACATCTTTCTCTCGATTTAAACATAAAATTTCGATTTTTGCATATTTTCGATTATAACATACATTTTTTCAGATTATGTTATAATCGAAATTATTTTTAAAATACTCATGATAAGAAAACGAGCAAAGCGAACCAATTTAAGCATTAAGATGAAAATCCAGATACTTGATGAACTCAAGATTCTTCTTAACACACGATCTTGTCTGGCAAAGAAATTTAATGTAGACTAAAGTGTTATTTCAAGAATCAAAAAAGATGAGAAAAAGATTGAACTGTCGTGAATGAGAAATAAAGATATTAAAAAGAAGAATAGAACATCGAGAAAATTTTATGATATAGAGAGTTCACTGTTAGAGTTTATTAGATCCTGCAATAAACATTCTCTGCGATTATATTCTTAGATAATTAGAGAAAAGGCTTTGGAAATCTCAAAATGTATTGATACAACGGTTTCTCAGTCAGTGAAGGGAAGTTCAACAAGTTTAAGTCAAGAAACAAATTGAAATTCATGTCGACAAAAGGCACTGAAGCCCTTGTAAATCAAAACACAACGTCAGACTGGCGTCAAAAAGTACTCCCAGAAATTTTACAGAATTATCGCCCTGAAAACATATACAACGCTGATGAAACAAGTTTGTATTTTAAATTACTGCCAAACAAGTCTATTTGTTTAGCAGGAGCCTCTGGGAAGTTTCATAAAGATAGTAAACTTCGCGTCACGCTGCTTCTGTGTGTAAACTACACTGAACAAACCAAACTTACACCGCTCGTAGTTGGAAAATCAAGAAATCTACGGTACTTCAAAGGTGTTAAGAGTTTACCAATTGTCTACCACTCGAATTCATCCTCTTGGATGACTTTTAAGATATTTAATAATTAGTTAAGTTCATTAAATACTGATTAATTAAAGAATAAACAAAAAATTGCTTTATTGATTGACAACGCACTTTGTCATAATGTTTTTACTGAAACCAATTTGTCTCATATAGATATATTTTTTCTCCCTTCAAATACGACCTCGGTTTTACAACCGCTCGACCAGGGAATAATTCATAGTTTCAAGTGTTTTTACAAAAAATTTCTAATTAAATTGATGATCTCAAAATATGAGAGTGGAGAAAAGCTTAAAGTTAATATATTAAATGCGATTGAAATAATAGTTG
>SBJP01000491.1:2977-14271 GCA_014805705.1 Cucumispora dikerogammari
CAAATAAAGAAAGTTTATTAATTTTAGGTCTGTTCTTACCGTATAAATTTTTATATTTTTACGATTTATAAAATTAAAAACGTTTTTTAAAAACCAAGTATAACTTATATAAAAGAAATTAATATAAAAAAACTAAAAAAGTATTTCCGTTCCTTTATTTAATTAAATATTGTTTATAAACAAAATATTTTATTTCTTTTTACTAATTTGTATTCCCAACACTTTCAACTTTTTATTTGCCGATTTCAAATTTCCTAATCTCTTCTTAAGGAACCGTTTACACTTTTTGTCTTCATCCCTTTTAAGCATTTCAATGGCTTTTAACTCATAAGGAGAAAACCCCGAAATTTCTTTTACTATTTGAGCGGCGAGTATTTTATGCGGGGATTTTGTTTTGATGGGTTTTGGGTGAACGATTTTAGTTGATTTGTGTTTCAATAATTTAGCTGCTTTGTTTATTGACATGGGGGGAGTTGTGGTTTTTTTTTATATTTTTTTTTTGTATTTTTTTTTTGTATTTTTTTTATATTATAATATCATTATTTTATTAAAATATTCAGTAAAAAATTTATATCTTTTTTCTAATGTATTTCTAACGTATTTCTAACGTATTTCTAATGTATTTCTAACGTATTTCTAACGTATTTCTAACGTATTTTATATTTGACGATCCTGCCATATGCTTTTTGTTCCTATCCATTACCAGTTATAGTGTAACCCTGTCAAAAAATATATCTTTTTGTTTATTATAATTAAAGCCCCCAGAAGAAAATACACAAAGATAAGAAGTCAATCAACAATCGAAAAACAACCCAAACAAACAAATTTTACACCAAAACCCCCTTCAGTTTCCCCTATAAAATCGGTCTCGAAAAAAGCAACTTCTTTGTTTTTACAATGAGTTTTATTTGATAAAACAGGGAGAGACGATGTAACCAAATCTTTAATTTCTTGTCTATTTAAGTTTAAAGGCAGATCGACGAAGTTCGTAAAACTTAAAACGTGACTTTCTGGAAGTTCTGAAATTCCACATTTATTGCATGTCATTTTTAATATTCCGTTATTTGTAATAGTATTTTGTGAAACTTTTTGACTTGATATACTTTGAGATTCTAAAGACCGAGAATCTGTATTTGTTTGATTCTGTGAATCAATTATAAATTCGGGTGCTAAAAGAGAGCCACAAGTTTTACAAAACATAATCATGGTGTTATTATTTATTTGTGTGTGTTTTTTTATTATAAATTTATATATTATATTTTCATAATATATTTTTTGATTAAATAGTAATTATAATCAAAGATTCCACTTTGTATTTGTTTATATAAATATATTTTAAACAAAAAATACTCTCTGTATTTGTTTATATAATATATTTTAAACGTTTTAAGTAGTAACTCGAAAAATACAAAGATATTTAAAAAAGCAACATTTTTTGTTAATTCAAAAAAAAATTATATTTATAATCGGACAAAAAAATAAGAAATCTTGTTAAAAGACGAATTATTATTGAAATATACACTAACCCATCAAGCACCATTGTTATAAAAAAACATTATAACGAAAATATAAGCAGATTTAAATATAAAAAACACCTTTTAGGTCAAACTGGTGTTTTTTTATTATTTTTTTTGAAAATGAACAGGATCTTTGTGATTGATTACGAAACAAAATGTTTATAAAACCAATATAGTTTTAAAGTACAACTTCTATTACCTGTATATTAAAAAGGGTTATCTTTTTTTTTCGTTTATTTTAACATTTTTTTTCAACTTTTATTTTCACTGTGCAGTTTCAAAATCATTGTCTTTGTAAAAATTTAATGTTTGAAATAACGTAAACATATATATAGCAATACTAAAAAAATTTTTATTGAACCATATAAAACAAAAATGTAATAAATGTTGAAAAATTACTAAATATAAAATATTTGTTTTTTGAACACATGATATTATTTAATACATAAACTTTTTAAGTTTATTAAAAGTTTTCTAGTAAAATACAGCAGATGTTTTTCAGTATTAATCAAAATTTTGATAAATATAGTGCGTCTGTTTTTATAAAAATTTTGATAAATATAGTGCGTCTGTTTTTATAAAAAAAAATTTTTTAAACTTAATGTTTTGTAAATGTGTTTTCTTAAATGTTTTAAAAAGAAAATATATATTTGTTACTTTTAATCTAAATATTTATAATTGTTTAAACTTTTCTATGTAATAATTGTCGTAAATACAATACAGAAGGTAACACTTTTATTTTTTTTAGTTTAAGAAAAATCTTTGAGTATTAATTATGGTTTTAAAAAACAATAAGGTTTTAAAAAATGTAAAAAAAACAAGCACAACTTTTTTATATGTGTTCATATTGAAGTAATTTAAGGTAAAATATTGAGATTTTATATTTTAAAAATAAAAATCAAATATTAAAATCAGTTTTTACATTTTTCTTTCACATTTAAAAAATATTTTTATGGGGTTATATAAATCTTTTACAAATAAGTAGTATGGGTGCATGTTTTTTTTAATATTTTGTTTTTTATTGTTTTATATTTAAAAAAAACAGTGTGAAAACGTTTTTGAAGATTTTTCTTGATAAAATGCATTTAAATAAAAAAATTGAATGGATTTGTAAAACTCACAAAAAAAAATCTAATTAACAAAAAAAGTATATATTTGTCCAAAAAAACAAAAGCCTAAGGTTTTAAAATAGAGTTCATAAACAAGTTCTTTGTTAAAAGCGTTTCTGGTTGATAATTAAACCTAACTTTCTCTAAATCATTTCATCTTCTTCTTTATCCGACATCTATATTTACTTTTTTAGAGTTAAATGAGTCTGCGTGGGTTAATTTGATATTGATCATAAAAAACAGCTATAAATCAATAAACATTTAAATGTAATAGGAGTTTGGTAGTGTTTTGATGGCCCTTGTTTAGAGAGTCTCCAGATTATACTTTTCGAACACCGTACAGTTGTTTATATTTTTTAATGATTATTATTATCTGTGTGTTGTCGGTAGATTAGACTTTCTTATATTTTTCGATAAATGTTAAGTATAAATATTTTCTCATTATAATTAAAAAGTTTTCTATTATAAAACAATTAAGTAAAAGTATTTAAGTAAAGACATCTAAAAATTAACAAAGTTCGATTTTAATTAGCAATTGACTTTCAACAGTTCTTATATTTTTAATTGTGGCGAGTTAGGCTCAAAAAATTTCTTGTTGACACTTTTGATCGTTTTTTAAAAAACGTTTCTTTTTTTATTAAACGTGTCAGTTCGTTTGTTTTATATTAAAATCATGTACATAAACAACACTAATGCGTGTGTTTACAATGTTTTAAATAAATAAATTAGAAAACTATTATATATTTTTTAGGTTTTTACTTAAATGTTTTTGTTAAATTAGATTATAATAAAAGTATTTTATTAAGATTATAATGTAGGTACTTAATTAAGTCTATTGTGCAATAGTTCGCATTGAAAATTATAATGTGAGTTATAGCCAAGTGGTTTTTTTTTCTATGTAATTGAAAAGATTAAATAAAAAGATTGATTAAATTCTGAAAGATAGTTTTGTTTAAAAAAATGTTGATAAGTTGCGGTTTTTGATTTTAATAAAGCAGATGTAATTGTTTTCTAATTTTTGTATTGAAAAATTATTATTTTCTATTAAGTATCGATATATAAACTCTTAAATTTTTTTTCAAACATATTTCGTGTAATTGGAACGATTCAAAAACATCCACGATTTATGGTCATCGTAGTAGAGTTGAAAAAAACTTTTTTTAAAAGAAGAATATATTTTTTAGTTTGAACTTTGACACATTCGTTTTGTTTTTTACTGTACTCAATTATGACGCTTTCTGGTTTATTAAGCATTATTAGCATGTAAATCAAGAGCTCTTTTTTAAAAACCCGTGTTTATAGTGAGGAGTTTATAAAACAGATAACGCGATGTTCTAAAAGTCTCAATTATCTGAAAAACTGAAGTCGTCTTTCATTTAATCGTTTTTTATCTTAGATGAAGTCAATAAGTCTATTAGATAGCCACATCAGAATTAAATATTATAAACGTTTTGGCTTTTAGTTTGGGTTAATCATATTAAGGAATATATATATTTTGCTCTTATATTGTTCTCTATGTTTTTATTATTCGAATGTCGTGTTTTTGTTAGTTTCAATCACAGGTGTTATCGCTAGTGTTTCTGTTCTGCTTCAAAGTTTTCAAAAAAAAAGCTAGCAATAGTGTATGTAGCTTCATTTCTCATCTTTATTGTTTACATATTTGTTTATTCAAACGTAAAATTTATTTTTTTTCTGTTCGTTTTCGTGGTTTCGTTTATAATCAAGTTTAGTATTTAATTGGAAAGTACACAATTGCTTTCCTTTTTCGTTTTTTGATATTTATATTTTTCCCTTCTTTTTTGTTTTTTCTTCGAAAGTTAAATATACAACTCATAAAATAGATCACGCGAGTCTTTTTTTGATTTGACTTTATTAAAATTCATTAGAAATGTATTCTTTTTGTGTTTTGTTTTTTCTAACACTGTCCTCAATGTTAATTTACGTTCATATTTGTGTGTATGGGTTTTTTTACATGTTCATAAACGTTATTTTTTTTGTAGTATAATACTACTTTTGTCAGTGTAATTGAATAATGTGACTGATACATTTTTGTCCAAGAAAAAAACTTTATATATTTGAAACCATGTTTTGTATGTGATTTGCATTCTTGAAATTTTTTCTAATACACTCGAAGCTCTGAAGCTCTGAAGATCTAAAATCAAGATTTTTTATTTTCGAGAAAAAAGTGAAAGGTTTTAAAAAAAACAAGTTTACGTTATAAAACTTTTACTTTTTAATTAAGCTTTTTAAAATTGATTCAGAAAAGTTTATTAAGTTTACGGTTAGTGTATTTTTTATGATTTTTAAGTTTTTAAAACTTTAACAGAAGTTCGAATGTTTTAAGATAAATATTTTTTTAACTTATATATTTTTTTTATTATTTCTTTTAAATTTTTTAGTTTTAATTGTGTTCATTTCATAATTCACTTAAAATCTTCATTATGGTCAAAATTTTAAGCTTTTTTAAAGACTGTTTGCTTTGTCTTCTAAAAATATCTATAATGAATTACATTTGCATACATGTTTTTGGTTATAAAAATATAAAAATTTTTTTTTTTTGCATTTCTACAAGTTTTCAAAATTATTTGAACAACGTGTTTTTCATTATCGAATTATATATGTTTTTATTTCAATAAATTGTAATGTTTATAGAAAGCAGTTCACATATCTTGTTCACTTATTGTGTATATGACGTCATTGATATATATCTAACTATAAATCATATCAGGAAAAACATTTTAAATTAACAGAATTTAAATTTTTTGCTTTTGATAACCGAAAAGTCACTATAAAATCACTAATTGTTTTACTATATAAAAAATGGGATTTTTTGCGTTAAAATGCTAAGCAGAAAAACAGCTTCTAATTCTTCAGGCTGGATGTTATTTTATTGATCGACTATTATCGATTAATAATAGTGTTTTATTTTTTTTCATTTTTCTATATATTATCTATATATTGTTTACTGTTTAACATACAGACTAATATAAATACTTTTTGATTACTTTTATAACTAGAAATTGTTTTTACACCAATTTTTCTAAAACGGGAAATTTTTGATTTATCAAAAATGTGTCGTGAAAGTTTATCGGTGTTTCTATAAGTTTACACACAACGATGTGTCTTTTTTTATATTTTACGTTCTTTTTTTATCTTCGTTATGGATTATAAACGAGCATTTATTTATAAAACAAATTTGTTTCGTCGCGGATTATATTTTTAATATTTTTAACTACTGGGTCGGCAAAAAGTGCATTCAAAAAACATATTGTATGTAAAAAAATGTGTCATAAAAAAAGTTCAAAAATCTGCTTTTAATTAAAGTAAACTGAAAATAAAATAGCAGTTATTTTCTTAAGTGAACCTTCGATTATTTGGAAAATTTTTTTCTAGTACCTTAAAATTAACGCTCTACTAATACTAAGCAGCAAGACAATAAGATTATCTGAATTACTTTTGACATATACAGTTTTAAATATTACAGAGTTTTATAAGAATATAAGTTAATTTATATGAGAATATAAGTTAAGTTTTATCAAAGATAAGTAAAAATATATATAAATATATTTATATAAAGACAAAATAAATATAGAAATAAAATGATAATCGATTCGCTAATATATTAATATAAAAATAACATTACATTTTATAAAAAAAATATAGGCTCCTTATATAGACAATCTAAAATGAACTATTTTCAATATATAGAAAGTTTCTCCGTTACAAAACCCCAGTTAAATCAATAATATTTAAATGAAAAACTGCAGAAACTTTATTGTAACGTTTTTTTTGACATAAAATCTGTTCTTAACAGAAAAAAATGCGTCTGAGTTAATACATAAATAAAAACGAACGTTAATTAAAATAAAACTTAAAAAACATTTATTATATGAGAAAATTTTAAAGAAAAAACATATTAGACGATTGTGCCTGTTTATGTATTTTCTGATATTATGTTAAAACACAAGATATAATATAATAAAAGAAATATGATTACATTATGTATACAAGCTAGATTATTACGATAAATTTTGTTTAAACTTTTTTTTCGTTCTCTTTAATGCAGAAAAAAACTATCAAAATAACAAACGCATGTAAAATGTTTGAATATATTTTGGTGTTTTTTGACTAGCTTTTTTATATAATCTAAATTTTTTATAATACACGGAAAGGGAGATTTTTTCTTATTTATTTCTTGTGTCATTGTATGTTTAAATATCATATTTAATTACAAAAGAGCTGTGACATTTTTTGATTTCTCAGCGTGGTCTAAAAAAAATAATCTTCAAGAAATACATGGGATAATGTCAAGTGCAAGATATTTTTATTATTTTCGCCCTGATATATAATCAAATTAGAAAAATGTTTCCCGCAATAAATTTTTTTATTTTCTAGTTTAACCATTATTTTAAAACTGCTCTAATAAATTAATTACTGATATCTCCTTAAATAAAACTTTCTAAAATACGCTTAAAAAAAGAGGCAAAATTTTGATTTTTTTAACATCTTCTTTTGTGTATATGCGATAGAATCAATCTTTTTCTTCGAAATTATAATTATTATGCTCTGAGTTTTGAAAACAAGCAGGCCTTTTATACTGCTCAACATATTTTTTTAAAACATTTCAAAAAACAAGTACAGCTGCGAAAATTTTATTTTGGTTTCTGTAGACTTGTTATATTATTATTTAATTTTCTTTTACGTGAAAATATACTAGAATACATAAAAAGTTTTAAAGCTATATATAAAGAAGCAGAAACAATTTGTTTATATAAAATCATCTTTTGAAACTGCTTTGGTAATTGTGATGTTGTTTTCTCATATTGTCTAACGAAATTATCACTTCGTGTTTCGAGTAGATCTCGTACTCTTGTTTTATCATTTGATGAGTTTATGTCATTGATTTAAAAGCCTTGTAATTCGCTTTCAGTTCACTAAAAAATTTCTTTATTGAATTTAATTGAGGTAAATGAGGGAAAATAAAATTATGGAGAATGTTTGTGTATTTAGTGGTTTTTAGAACATCTACCCGGTAGTGAAATCGACAATTATGTGTGAATAGTATATGTTTTGAGTTAAACTAGAATATAGTACTAGAACTGTTAAAATAAAGTTTATAAAAAGTTATTCAGTATACGACCTGTTTTTAAGCTCGTATCTAATTACTTTATTGATATAAATGATCGCCATTAAGCTGATATACCGGCATCTATTTTATGATACTGTTACGTACGCTTTAGAATCAATTTGTGAATACTCATAATTATGCGGCGTATGTGAGTAAAGCCTGTTTCATCTAAATAAATCTTTTTTAACATTGAAAAAAGCTGAACAACTTCGCGTCAACTTTTTTTAATTGCAGAGTACGCAAATAGCGTTCATTATATACTACCGCAATCGTTTTATAAAATAACCCATGTTTTGCAAGATTTTTGAAACATTAGGCTAAGGTACATTAATCCCAGCCACTCTCAGTTTGCCAGCTATACCTCTCTATGTTAAAGAATTAACTGTGAGTAGTTTAGCTGATATTGAGCTTTAATTTGCTGCGTTATTTTTTAACGTTTTTTTTTGAATTAACCCTGAATCAGGTAGGGCAAAGATATTTTTCTTTAATACAGTAATCACAGATGTATAGGGACACCCAGTATCTATGATATCTTGAGTAAAGGCTTGTCTTGTACGGACGATTCTTTAGCCAGTCTAATAAGATCGGGTGTTATCGTCAACTGTGTTTTCTGTGGTATGGGTAATTTATAAGTTGCTTTTGTGACGTGGGATAGGTTAGTTAAAAAATAAAAATGAAGTAAAAAACATTGAAGAACAAAATATGACAGAAAAGTGTATGATGCGTAAAATAAAATAAAAATTTTTTTTTCTAAATTTTTTATTTCTGTTGTTTATTTATCTATGCTCTAACGATTAAAATATTAAACTAAAAGAAACTTTTTCAAAAGAATATATGTTTTTTTTTAAGACTTCTAATAAATCAACAAAAAACATTCTTAATATTCAAATTTGTTTATATAGGCGACTCAGCTTTTCTTTTTAGAAACTTTAATGTGATTATATTTTAATATATTAATGTCTCGGCTTTTATTTGATTTTAATTTTATTCCTATTTTATTCTGTTCTTGAATAGAAAAAAACATATATAATTTAAATTATATTTTCATATAATTTAATTTATATTTTCATATATTTTAACTTATATTTTTATACAACTCTGTAAAGACTCTTTATTAATAAAAAAAAGAAATTTCTCAAAGAAAAAAAATCTGAAAATAAGGCTTTAATTAATAATTATAAAACGCAAAAATAACTACTATTATAATACCACGGCATGTCTGTCTATTACTTATGATACCAATTTTCGTCTGCCAGTTCTATTTTAATAGGACTATCACAATCATCAAAACAAAACCTAAACATATTACTCTCCTTTTCTACCTGATAGTGGGTTTTCCGTGACGGAACATATATTTCAAAAAGTATTTCGAACGAGAAAGCATATTTAATAGATTCTTCGTCTGTTTTAACACCAAAGAATTTTCTAAGTTTTAGTATTTTTTCTTCTAACTCTTCAGTGTTTTTAATTTTTTTGTTTTTCAATGACTCCAGAACTAAAAAGCCGTGTGGTGTAAAAAAACGACCTCGCTTAGACCTGCGAAGAGACAAGTGGAAAGAAATTTGAAAATGATCCCCTATGTGCCCATTAGTTTTAATAGTTTTTCTGGTCGGTTCGTGTGTTGGATAAGAAGTATCAAAATATGTTATTTTTTTAGTGAATTTTTTGAGATTTATATTGTTCCACGCTATATTTTCTTCTGATTCTTCGACTTTAATACTTGAAGTATCGACACAAAATAAGCACATTAAACCAAGGGGTTTTTGTCCCTTCAAACAATCTTCAAAAGAGACGTAATCATCTGCATGATTACTATTATTTAAAAAATCAGTTATAAACACTAACGGGTTCTTAGAAACGTTATGTCTCGTGTGTGGTGTTGATATAATTTGTTTAAATTTCAAAAGTGACATTAGAAATATTTTGAACATGGGTGTGTTTTTTAGTTGAAATTATAAATATCTAACGAGACGTGAAATAAAAAACACACAGTCGAAAATTTTCTGTGTAACGCTTTCAAACACTATTTATGTATAACTTTTTTCTGTTTCTCGTCTACATATTGATCATTGATACAAATGTTTTTCTTATGATATTTTTTTTTAATATTCTTCATCATTTTTTATTAAAAAAGAAATAAAATTTATTATAGAGATCTCAAATCTATAAAATAATTTATTCAAAGAGATAAAATAGCCAATCAAAAATATAAAACTAACGCTTCAGAAATATGAGATATATATAATATACTCAGAAACATTATTCAGCAGTAAATACAGCTAAGCAAAGAACAAAAACAACACATTTTCTGAATAGAATATTTTATACTTTTAAATTGAACAGTATGTTTATATATGTCTTTGTCAAATTTTTTTTAGATGATATAAAACGAATAACAGTATATACTCTCTTAATTAAAAAAAAGTCGAACAAAGTTTCTGTGCACATCAGAGAATTTTGCAAAATAAGACAAAATGCTTATTAAAAATACTATATAACAAAAAATATATTCAAATTTAGATTAAAAAAACATCGGGTTTCTGTGTAAAATAAAAAATTTATACTTTACTAGGTTTTATAATGAAATAAGAAATCTCACAAATGAAATAATAAAAGTGTTGTTAAAATTTAATATATAGAGTTTGTTTCTAGTTATACACTTTTTTTATCAATTCAGACGATTTTTTTTATATTAAATTTTCCTATCAATTCAGACGATTTTTTTTATATCAAGTTTTCCTATCAAATTAAGCGATTTTTTTATATTAAATTTTCGCTATTTTTTTAGACAAAGAATCGTTTTTGAATATTTTCTCTAGGATTTAAACATTTTTTTTCATTTTAGACAAATGACCAACTATTCTTAAAAAAGTTTTGTGAAAAAAACATTTATTCAAAAATAATTCTTTACTTTTACTTCGATCAATATAACCTAACATTTTTCTGAAAAAAACAACACAATGGGTAAAAAATATAGAGCCAATCTCGTTATTAATGTAACTGAGCAATTCGGTTTTATTCTTTCCATTACTTCTTAGAACAAAATTTTTTTATTTACTAAAACAATTTACGATTATGTTCAAAAAAAAAATATTGTAAGAAACACAGTAAGCTGAGACTAGACCCATCTATTACTTTATTAGATTCATCGTAATAATAAGTTCTTGCATTGTCTAAAATAAGTATTGACGCTTTTAAACCACTTTGTGTGCATTTGTTTTTTAGTCATATTAAATATTCTTTAAAATCAACGATTTTTTTCAGGCGAATAGTTTACGTAACTATCAAACATTCTATACTTACTTGCTGAAACAATAGTAGAAATATTTTTCAATCAAGCATTTGAACTTTAGTTTATAACTATTTTTTAAATATTTAATCTTTACCTTTTAGTTCTTGGAGCTACAGATAACCTATTATCATCTAAAAATATAAAATTTTTAGCATTCTCTGATAAAAATAAAGCAAAGAAAACATTTTCATGCTTTTTTCGTTTGTCTACTATTGAAAAAGATATTCTACGTTTGTCGAAATTATATT
>SBJP01000492.1:0-14259 GCA_014805705.1 Cucumispora dikerogammari
AAACCGCTTTGACACAGTCATTATCGAAGTCGCAGATGTATTTATATTTTGTAGCAGTTAAGGTAAAATATAATTGCTTGTTTTCTATCGAAAAGTTTTCTGCTTTTTTTTTAAAATTGTATTTAAGTTTAGCAGTCATGCCGAAGCGATAAGCTCCCGTTAATAAATAAGCAACTATCATAGACTTTTCTTCTTTTGCTTTAATTTTCGTTATTTTCACCTGGTTTTTGATGCTGTTTTATAAATTGTAATTTTTCGGTAAAATCGACGATAGGCATTTCTACTATAATTATTTTATTTTTCTATTTAAAAAACTAATCCTCTTATTATTACGAATCGTGGATGTAAAATCCGGGATAGGTTTTCTATTTAAAAATATAATGATTTATTAAAATCATTAAGTAAGCCTCGCGGTAAAATCAGGGATAGGATTTTTAAATAGAAAAATAAAATAATTATAATAAAAATGTCTATCCGAGATTTTTACGAAAATTTCCGGTAAAATCGGGGATAGGGGTTTTTACTATAATTATTTTATTTTTCTATTTAAAAATCCTATCCTGGATTTTATCGCGAAGCTTACTTAATGATTTTAATAAATCATTATATTTTTAAATAGAAAACCTATCCCAGATTTTACCGATACCTGGTTTTTACCCCCACAAATGAGAGGTGTTTGAATAGTTCATAATTCAACGAAAAAAAAACATTCAATAGCCGATAACGTTTATTTGAAAAAACCTTTCAGATGCCAAAGTCATTAGATTCACGTGTGCTTATTTGCATTCATAATTGGATCTAGAGATTTCCTTTCGGCATATATAACATTAATACGATAAATGATAAATCAATATCAGTTAATCGAGAAAAGACTAAAGAAAATTGCAAAACAAACGACCAGACGTAAGAAGCGAGTATTCATTAAAAATAGCTTTAACAAAGCTGAAACGAGACTATTTTATAAAATGTTGCCCAAAAAGACATTAAAATTAAAAGAAGAGAAAAATCATAGGTGCAAATCATCCGTGCGGCGAATGAATATTTTCTTTGTGCTAGCAAGGCTAGTAAAAAAATATCTATAAACATAGGCAGGTTTTCTTAATCTGAGGTATATCAAAATTAAAAATTGTCACAGATTAAGTATTTTTTAAACGAAAAAACCTAAAGATAATTGGATATGTTTACGATATATATAACGAAATAAAGTGTTGAAATAAGATGTGTAAATAAAAAGGTTTAAACCTGATTTATAACAGTCTTCATATTCTGGATGTTAATGGCGTTTTGAAAAACATGAAGTTGGTTTACTTCCTGTTAAACATTACAAGGATGTTGCAGCCATTGGTGCCAGAATTATAATAAATTTTAAAGTGTTTTATAAAAGGCATTTTGTTTCAGAAATGTAAAGTGTATTGTTTTAAATGTCGAATTTGAAATCAAATATCTTAACGCCTTTAAAATAATTATAGATTCTTGAAGAAATGTTTTATATCAAATTAAATACAGCTGGTTTTTAAATCCAACATTTCAACTACAAATGATTGTAAATCTTGACTTAAGCTTAACTTATACAAACAACAGAATTAAAGCTGAAATTAAAGACTAAAAAGAGATGTTTTGATACAACGCATAGTTAGAAAACGTTTTTATCATTTTATACAGACAAAAAGACGCTCGGCTCTAAGAAGAAAACTTAGCAAATATTGTTGTTATTCGTTAGTCGTGTAAAGAAAACGATGTAGACGTTAAAAAATATGTAAAAGTGTAAACAGTACTAGACGCGATTAAACAGATAAAAAGGTTTTCTTTTACAGAGGAGAATTGTAACGAAATATACGAGACGTTAATTAAACAGAGACGGGTTTGCTTAAAAGATTCATTAATAAAAAGCGAAAAAAAGAAAAACTGTCGATAATTTTATTAAGAAACAAAAAAAATTTTTTTAACTTTCTTTGTTTTTGAAGAATTAAATTTTTTTAATTTTTGAAACTCCGTTAGGTTGTAGCGACAAAAAAAACTATAAAATAAACATATTTCCGATAGAAGAACAATCGCTTTTAAGATATTTTTTTTGATTTTTTTTTACCCAGTTAAGAAAAAAAGTCGTTTAAGTAAAACAAAAAATTTTAGCCCTTGTTTGTTCTTTTTAAGCGAAAATTACGATATGTTTTTTTTTTGTAAAAAAAAAGAAATTTCACTTTGTATCAAATATGATCAAAGTTTCTTTAAAAGTTAATGAAGACAGAAAAGAAGTTTAACGATAGCGTGTGCTGCAAATATTTGTTGATGATACAACCTAGTATTTTGTTGTGTGTAAATTCAAAAAAACAAAAACACTCTTTAAAAAAAAAACGTTACTCTATTTATGATGCTTGTTCTGCGAATGTCTCTTTTTAAAATTTTGTAACTTTACTAAAATTTCTAAAAAACGTGCATGTTATAAAAAAAAGTGCCAATAACAACAGATGTTAGTTGTAAAGCTTCTAGATCTTCAAATAATTTGCTTATTTTGATATTTACTTAATGTCACCCAATATATCTTTGTTTGACAACTTTTGATCATAATATAAAACGTCGATTTGTTAATTTTTTAAAAATATGTATTTGAGCTAATTACGAAGTATATAAAAAGAGCGAAAAAAAAACGCATGTTAATTGATACCGGCTTTACATTAAAAACCCTGAGATAGCGTATCTCATACCACAAAACACTCTTTATTTATACATATTTTTTATTCATATGAAAGACCAATAAAGTTGATTATTCGATTGACAAGATATAAACAAAAAATTAAAACAAGTATCGTATATATATGCGGCTTATATGATCTCGTAATTTTTATTGATGATAGTTTTATTGAACAGAAATAATTCTGTATAATTATTAAAAGGGCTAATAGAAGTGTAGTTAGTGTTTTAGTAACTCTTATGTAAACGAAAGCTTTGCTCTTTAAACGTCTTAAAAAATTCGCATACAACAGTAATCGATTTATCAAAAGATTTTTATTTAATAAAAAACAGTAATCAAACAATTTTTAAATTTTAAGAAAACAAACAAAAAAAATTAAAACGTTTATGCAAATAAAATAATATAACAGATACTCTCGTTTTTATTTTTAAAATTTTTTTTCATTTAGCATAATTTCTAGATAATTTAGGTTTTATATACTTTTCCTATAACAGAAATTTTAGAAAGTTGAATATAATTATATTTGAAAACGATACGTAGATTAACAAATCTCCAAGCAATAAAAACAATGTTTGTTATTATATCTTCTGGTTTCTTAGGATAATTTTATATTTATTTATTCAACATCTTCTGTATTTATAAAAAAACTTTTTTTTTTGTAAAGCAACTCTACTTTATAAAAAACTTTATATATGTGACAGTCCTAAGTTCGCAAAAAAAAAAAAGTTTTTTTTATGTGAGAACGATGCTTCGGCAAAAAACTGGAGGCGCATATATGTTTATTATAAAAATAAGTTAAACTTAAAACACGATCTACTACTCAATATTATATAGCATAGAATACCAATCAACAATTTGACTTAAGTCATATGTAATCGTTTTACATTTACTATA
The DNA here is from genome assembly GCA_014805705.1 of Cucumispora dikerogammari. Classification (NCBI taxonomy): domain Eukaryota; kingdom Fungi; phylum Microsporidia; genus Cucumispora; species Cucumispora dikerogammari. The sequence continues at coordinate 3,584 of SBJP01000492.1, forward strand.
CTAGGTTATAAACAACATAAAAACTGAAAGTATTGAAAATATTCAAATTATTTATTTATTTATTTTTTGAGTTTATCAAGAATTAAGTAATTCTACAATACAAAAAGCATCAAAGAAAATTGTTTATTATTAAACAGGTGTAAGAAATCGAACTATCAAATGAACATTCTAGTTTTTATATTCTCGATAAAAATAGTGAATTTTAAGTTTTGAAGTTTATTAGCAGAAAAAAGATTTGAAAAAAAAAACATTTTTATTCTTTAAACTATAAATTCTTGTCAAGCCTGAATGCAAATTTAAAAATTAAAAAATTAAATAAAAAAAACATTTATTAATTTTGATAGGCTTAGTTTGCTGTTGATGAATGAGCAAATTATTTTCAGTAAAAAAAAGGTTTTTTAGATTTTTCGTTTAAAACGTAGATAGCTTTAGATAAACAAGAATATTTGTTCTTTAATAAGCTTTTAAATCTTAATTTTGAAAAAAGCTGACGAAAACAAAAAGAAGGAAAAATATTTAAAGAAAAACAGACTTAGTAACTGAACTCAATATAGTTTTAAAATAAAAATGAGAGTCAACCTAGTCAATGATACATACATTTGATTAAATTGGTTTATTTCGTTTTTATTTGAACTTCTCAAAAACAAACACCATATGATTTTTTTTATTAACACTTTTAAAACTAAAGAGCGTAATTTTTTTATAAACAATAATCATGTCTAAACGCAAATCTTAATTTAAGCGTAAAACTCCATTTTAACAGATAAATCTAGTTACGACATATAAAATAACGTCAACACACGCAGTGACTTCAAAACACACTGGTCATTAAAATATCTCATCTAAATAAAAAATAGAAAATTCATAAAATATTTCCAAATAGACTAACCCAAAGACAAAAACTAAAAAAAATTTTTTAATCCTATTCGTAACATTAGCGCATTTGCTTATTTATAACAACATGTTTAATATCTAAGTTTTATTTTATAACACAGATTTATAAGCGCATTTCACTTAATTCGACTTTAATTAAATTTTTTAACAAAGACAGAAAAATAAAGAGACTATCCTGAAGTGATTAAGTAATACAAATATTTTTTTCAGGTTTCTTTAAAGAATATTCCTTCACTTACATCATTTATGTTTATGTTTTTCAAAGCACTCAAAAAAAGTTGAGATAGATTGAGTATTCTTTTAAAATATATTTGCTCTTATTAAAGTTTTCAGAAAAAAAATCTTTTATTTTAATTGCGTTAGCTATACTTTAGAATTAATTTTATTGGTGAGATCTCTTATGAGCTAGTTTCTTGTCAAGTACAATATCAAAAATATATGTTATCGTTTTTTTACGTTAAAGAAACAATCTTTTCTGAACTAAATCTATTGTTTTGCATTTGAACAATAAAAAAACATTGACAAAAATCATAGTTTTCTTTTAAGTAAGAAAATAATAAGATATATTTTCTACATCATAAACAAAAAAAATTATAGAGCGAAACTGTCTAATTTAATTAAAAAGATGAAAAATAGTCTAAAAAAAAATTTTCGCATGTAAACTTTAGTATAACAGTCTAGTTAAATGTAAAACACTAATTAATATAGTAGCGCAATTTTTTTAAGCAAATAAAACTATAAAACAATAAACACTTTTAGTGTACTGTATGGCTTTGAACTCGATCGTATGAAATTTCTATGTTTATTGAAATGTAAGACTGTTTTTATAGGGATTGAACATAATTTTCAGACATCATCAAGATGATAATAAGAAAACATCAGTTAAATTAGGGAATAGCTTCTTCTTAAGTTTAGAAAGCAGTTATGAGAAAATTCCACAGTTGAGGCAGTGAAAAAATTATATGCAGTCGGTTTTTTTTAATTCAAAAATTAATAATATGTAACACACAATAACGAATTAAAGGTCCAAATGAAAAACACATTGTGTAACATGAACCGTAGAAAGGCATAAAACTTTTCGCAAAAGGACCGCTTTGCGGGCCGTATGTTTATCATATGTTCTAATTGGTGGTTGCTTGCACACGTGCAATATATATAAAACATTTTACAAAAGCTTAATATTAATAACAAAATATATGTTTATTGTTCACCCAACAGACATCCCCAACATCCTTCCTTCTTAAAAAAATAACTATTAAAAATAAAAAAAAAGATCTCTGCGCAAAACCAAGTATGTCCTATAGATTACTACTATATATGATACAATGTCGGCTACGTAGCTATAATGTCACTAAATATATTTTTCAAATATCGAAACATTCGAACGAAACAAAAAAACATTCGAACGAAACAAAAAAACATTCGAACGAAACAAAAAACATTCGAACGAAACAAAAAACATTCGAACGAAACAAAAAAACATTCAAACGAAACAAAAAAAACATTCGAACGAAACAAAAAAAACGAACGAACAAACGAAACAAAAAAAACGAACGAACCAACGAAACAAAAAAACGAACGAACAAACGAAATAAGAAAACGAACGAACAAACGAAACAAAAAAACGAACGAGCTTAACGAAACGAACGAACTAACTAACTATCTAACGAAATGAAATTAAATGAAACGAAACGAAACGAAACGAAAATTAAGGAACGAAAACGAACGAAAAAAAAAATAATTATTAGTAAAGTTATAATAAAAATACCATAATAGAATTATATTTGGCGAGTTGTTTTTGAGTGGGAAAATGTCTGTGGCGTGTAACATTTATTAAAAAACACTTTGCAATTAAGTATTGCTTCATTTCAAAAGTTCTCTTATAATAAAATTGATCGAGTTATTAATTGTTTTATTAAAACAGCATATAAACTCTGCTATATATATAGCTTGCTTTAATTAAAATGTAGATGGCCACATTATCCCCACCTCCAAACTAAAATCTAATAAGTATTCTTATTTTTAAAATAAAAGTATATATATCAAACTATTCAACTGTATTTGTCTTAGTTGTAAAAAAATTTCGTCTTCTTTCTAATAAAAATGAACGACGCTAAAGCGACTAATATAAAACAAATATTTTTTTTTTGATTATATATGTCGTGTAAAATCCAGTAAAACATTTAATAATTTACATTTTGTTTTCAAAAATCGTTATCATTTGAATTTGAAAAATTACAGTTGATAGACAGATTTGACTTATCTATAGTGAAACATTAACCATCATCTTGGCTTGATTGTAAAAAAAAGAGTTTTCTTTTAAAAACGAAAACACTTAAAGAAAAAAACAATCAGGATAAATTATTCAATTATCTTACAATCAAAAAAAATTAAAAACATAATAGTTTTTTAATCATATACTAAAAAAGTTTTTTTCTTTAAATCTGAGATAAATTAAAATTAAAAACATTCGCATTTAAATGATCGATATTGAGGCTTACACACGATATAATAAAACATTTTTTGAAGAGTTTTTTTCATTATCAAGTAAAATATTTTAAATTAAAGACTAGCCAAGACAAATATTGATTACTTTTACTGAAGAAGCTAAATTTTATTCTATCACTTTCGAAATGAAAGACACTAAAATACGCTTGTCAACTTTGGTTGTTTATGTAATTTGGGTTTTTTATTAAAATCCTTGTTTTTTTGTTTTTTATTTATTGTTTAATATTCACTGAAAAACCGTGGCCAAAGATTCCAAGACTGGGGCCATATAAAAAAGCTCAATATAAATTGCTCCAATGTTTTCTCAACTAACAATAAATCAAAAACATAAAGAAAGTTTTCTCTATACTCCAAAAAATAGAGTTAATCAAAAAAAAAATTTTTATTATAAACGAAAATAAAAAGAATAGAATATGTTTATAAATTGTTGCAGAAAATATAGAGATTATATTAAAACGATCAATAAAATGATGAGCTGAAAAAAAAACATATGGGTAAAAAGTTTATTGTTTTAGCCACCAAAACATTAGTAAAAAGAAACGTAGTCATAATTGTATAACGGAACAACACATACGTCTGTATATCTATACAAATAAAACTTTGTTTAATAAGAGAATATGTGAAAACACTTGGGTTTTCTAAAATTTTTTTTTAAAGAAAAAACTTGTGTTTTTTACAGAAAGTTTTTTAACTAAACAGTCTTTTAAACTAAAAAAGGCAATTGTTTTTAAAACACATATTAATAGAAAAATAAAGAAATTATCTTAATGTTTGATATTTTAATCAAGTATGCGATACTTTATTTTCAAAATTGTTTCTAAATTATTTATATTTTTTAAAACATGCTTATTTTTTTCAAAAATATTATATTTATCATTGAGTTAAATAATATATTAAAAACGACCCCAATTTTAAAAATAAAATTCGTAAAAAAACATATATATTGAACGAACATGTTTCTAAACGATATTTTACTATCTTCATTTAAATGTATGATAACCGATAATATTATATTTGTAAAACTAAACAAAAAACCCTAAAAATATTTCGGTCTTTGCAGTTGCTTTCTGTCTAAATTATATTTTAGAGATTTTCAGTATGAAAAGTAAAGGATATAAGAAAATTGTTATTATCTTGTAAGAGTTATATTAAACACAAGATAAAATAAACTAAAATGTTCGTGACTTTTCTTATTTATTGTCGCTTTATATTTATCAAAAAAACTTTAAAAAAGTTTTTTTTATGAACTTAAAGCGTATACATTAAAAACAACTGTAAGTTTATATAAATGACATGAAACTGTATTTTTATCTTCTAAAATATTGATTTTACAAGTCGTTTTCGAAAAAATTAAAATAAAAAGATCAACACACGCTATTGCAACGATAAAAACACCCCAGTGTTTCAACTAAGTGTTTTTACAGTTAGATACACTTTATTCTGATTTTACTGAAAATTTCACAATTATACATAATGATCATAAACACAATTAAAAGCATTAAAAACCATCGTAGTATCGTTAAATATTGTTAAATTTTATTCAGTGTCGGGCATAGGGCTTAAAAACTTTTCTAGTCGTCTATATTGCATTCTTAGAGGTTTTTTATTGTGTTATTTTAGTGATGAATGTTTGTAAATAAAGAAAGAAAATAATTCTTTATTAAGCAAATATATTTTTTTACAAGTTACATTGAAATCAAAGACCTGTTTAATATTTTTTATTCAATAAAAAAAGAATAACACCAGTGAGATTTAACATAAATCTTAACAATTTTTCTTATATAATTATAGTAAATCAAGCGAAAAAACAACGAGAAAAGAACTTTTTCAAAAAGATGAAAAAAACGTTGAAATAACAAATTTCAGGGAATTCATATAAGACTGAATCGAACAGACCTATTAAAACAATATTTCGCAAAAACCACAATAAAACGTAAAAATATCTAACGTGTTTGTATTTTCTTATTTTTTTAAACATGTACGATTACAAGATAATAAAACATTGCACACTAATAAAAATCAAATAAAATAATAGTTCTAAAAGCACTTTGCGTTCCGGCAAACACAGCACTATATGAGATTATGGACACAGCAGCTCTTCCACAACGAGCATTTTGTTTAATATTATTTACATATAATATTTCGCCGCAATATGGTATTGAACTTTAATATATTTGCTTTATATATTAAACAGATATAGTTAATAAAATTAACTCAGAAAAGTTTCTAGTTCTATATAGTAAAAATAATAAATAAAATTGTTTTTTAATTTTGCCACGTTTTCATTTCCATAAATAGTTCACAAACTATATAACGCCTTGTAATGTGTTTCTTGAATATATACAAGACCTTTATGCAAATATTCTCAAACGTTTTAGTATATAAGCTAAAAACAAGCCTTTAATGTTCGTCTTAGTCGTTAGAAAAGATCCAACGATACATTAAAAATTTTGTGAAGAAAAAGCAAGACTTCAATTTATGTGTTTTGGTAGTTCTTTATGTTTTAAAAAATGTTTAAAAAACTAAATAAAATGTTCAAAGATGTAAGCTTTCACTGTCTTTTTTTCAACATGGTCAAGTATTTCAGACACGAACTCGAGTTTAATATCGCTCGTTTTATATAAAAAAGACAAAAAGCTTATCTTTAGTGTCGTTTAAATTTGTGTTGTATTTTTTTTGAAAAATAAATATACTATATGGCCCATAGAGCAAGGTTTACTTTACAAAAATTATATTATAGATTTTTTTGTATTATTGACCAGTTAAAAGCGAATATAGAATGTCAACTTCAACTAAAAAAAAGTTTTTGGAATAATTTGTTAAATTTAATTAAGAAACAACACTTGATATCAATTATAGATAGGTTATATGATAGGCGATTCAATAGCGGCAACGACAAAATTTTCCCAGCATATCATACTGGCTACAAATACAAAAGTTTAAGAAATAAACATTTTATTTATTACCAAGTTATTGGCAATTTAGCAACAGTTGAATGTGTTTTTTTTAATTAAAAAATTTTCTTTAGAAAATCTTTATGTATTAAATATTGCGAACAAATGAAATAGTTTTTTTTAATTCAAGTTAGTTGGAATTTATTCTTGTTGATTTTTAGTTTGTTTGATTATAATATTAAAATGTTTTGTTTTTTTATGTAAATAAAAGTCTTTGAGAAAAAATATATTCTTATATTAGGTCAGTCTTAGCTTAAGATGTTTAGAGCTATTCTTAATTCGGTTTGTTTCTTTTCTTTGATATATAGTCATTTTAAACGTGTGATTTCAGTGATAGATTTTAACACTACTCTGATTTGTTTAGATCAGCGGTTATCATATTTATATTTCAAAAAGTATAGTTCATCATCAAATTGACATATTGTCTACGAACTAAAATTCAAAATTTTTAAACAACTTGGTAAAAATGTGTCTTCATTCAAAAACAAAACACGTAATTCGATATAAGAAAACTCAATTTTAAGAAAAATCAAAAACTTGGCAGTTTCATTATCAAAAACTAAAAAAAAGTAGAATTTTTTTTAAACTTTTTTTTTCTGTCGTTAAAGTATGTTTGTTTGCAGACAAAAATTACATAATGATAAAAACTGACTTTATATTAGATTTCAAGTCAAAAAGAGGAAAAATAAAAAAAGCGTCTTTTTTGTGATAGGGTTTTTTTAAACCTCAATTAAAAAACTTCTCGTTGAGGTTTACAAAGAGATTTTAAATTTTTTTCGTAATTGGTTAAATATATTTTTTCGTTTTTTTACAAAAGTTACAAAAAAAGCTTTGATTCCAGTTCAAAACCCATTAGCGTATAATTAAAACGTGTCTGCCATACACTTAGTTATTATTTTTGTTTTTATGAAGAGAGTTTCTTTTATATATTTCAGTGTTAAGAAGTGATAATTTTGTATATTAAAATAAAAAATAGTATTTGATTACTATATAAATGTTTAAAACATTAACTACAAAAAAAACGTTTTTTATATTAAAACTACGCTTCACTAAACTGTTAAAATTATTTACTCTTTCCCATTTTACTTGTGTAAGTAAATAGAAGAATGAGTTTCAAGATTTACTCTGGGCTCGCTTTTTTCAAATAAATATATACATTTTTTATTTACTTCGAAATAAAGTGTATATTTTAACTAAAAATATTCAATTATGTTTTCGATATCAAAAATTTTGTCATAAAAAAAGATAAACTTTTGTTTTGTGTCTGTTGTGTTTTTTGATCTGTAATTTAAATTCGTTTCTGTTCGAAAAGAGTTTTTTTACTTTATAGTACGCAAGTTAAGTTATTGCTTCTTTGCTATATTGCATAAATACGCTATATTGTTTCAATAATTTCTTTGTTTTGTAAAATATTTTTATATTACTGTTTATCGATTCTGAAGTTGTCGTTTTATTCATTATATTTTTAATTAAGGACAATAAACAACCTATATCACTAGATTTTGTAGTAAAGTATATACAAGAACATGTTTTAAATGAACAGATATGTTTATTGTTTTATAACAATTTTCGCAATATCTATTCATAAGATTTTTTTAAAATGCTTCATAGTTGCGAAGTACTTAACTATATAGAAGCCTTGTTTTAAAAAAGACGAAATCTCATTAATTTAGAACTCTTTATAAAAAACAAGCTTTATATATCGATTGAGTAAATCTAAAAAACATTATTAACACACGCGTTTACACTTTAAAAATACAATAACTAACAAAGATTACTGTATATCGTGTTTAAAAAAGTAAAAATTTTTTCTTCATAATTTACAATTACTGGTTTATAAATAAAAAGCCAGATATATGTCTGTATATATTTGCTAAAAATGTGGCTATATATATGTGATTAAAACAAATCTACAAAAAATAATATTAAACATTTTTTTTCCAAATATAACTTGCTTGTTATTATTATTAAACATAGACGATGTTTTTGCAAAAAACTCAATATAAAAATCTTTCAATTATAAATTAATTTCAACGCTTTCAAAAAAATAATCTGAGAATCGAGTTTTGTTCAAAAAAAAAATCTCTTAAAATAAGTAATTAATTTAATTTAATTTAATATTTGTGTTGTTGAATTGAGTGATGGAGACTTTGCAAATTCCTGTGTAGTTTCTATCAACTCAGTAACGAGCCAACTATAACTAGAAGTTTTAGCTGAAAACTCATTAGAAATACCGCGACTAAACGCCTTCCTTAGTTTTGCAATTTCTTTTGAATGTATATTGCAACTCACTGTAAGAAGACTTTTCTTACTACAATTCTCACACGAAGTGAAAACATCTATATTATAGCCATTTTGCATAAACCTATAATCCTCATGTCTATTAATAGATGAACGGTATTCTCTAATTATATCTATATCTAGATAACACATAAGGTTATCTTTCAATGCCTTCAATATTCCTGTATTTTCAAATGTTTGATTCTTTATTTTCTTTTTTAATTCCGAAAGATGTTTTTTTTCTTCTTCTTCTTCTTCGGAGGAGGAATTTTGAGGAGTATAGTTTTCTACCAAAATATTAAAAGCATCCCAAATAACCAATATTCCATCTCCGGCCTGGGCTTCTTTTGGCAAATCAGGAATGTTATATAATGCTTCTCTTATATTGCCTATAGTTAAAACTGTTTTTTCACTAATAAAATTTTCAAGCCTGTTCATAAAATACAAGAAACTATAATCATACTCTTTTTCTTTTAAATACGAAAAATCTAGATTCATTTTTTTTGTATAATCATCCAATTTTATTAAATTTTTACACAGTTTATTTAAATTATCGGGATATAACGGGTTTTTTTGTTCGAAAGTGGTTTCTGAAATAAAACGTTTTCTTATATCAGAAAAATATTTATGACAGAATAAATATAGATCAGAGAAAAATATCTTTCTTAGTGTTGCCTCTATAGGAGTATTGCCGGAGGGTTCATGAATATATACGTCTTGCGACGGATATACAGTAGAATAATCGATAACTTTCTCGGATTTAGAATGAGATAAACTATAATATCGCTCGGTATTATCTAGCACACGAGCAGATATAGTTCCCGCATTGCCTTGGGTTTCTATTCCCCCATATTCATGTGTTTTAAAATAAAATTTTTTAATGGGGGGAGTAATGTAACTTTCTATTGTTGGTAAGAATTGTTTTTCAAATATGTCTTTAACTTTGATAATCTGATCTCGAAATTCTTCAACTGATTCCTTCACTTCCATATAAGCATTAAGTGTTTCAGTTTCTTCCTGTGTTGGATTGCTATCATTTTCATTATTACTTTGAAAGATATATGGTATCCATATAATCAACGCTGCTGGCATGGGCTATTTTTTTTCTCTGAACTATAAATAGTTGAAAATTTTCAATTTCATAAAAATATATCACTGAATATTATATTTCCAAAACATATATAGATATTTATGAAATGTTTCGAAATGATATTTGTTTCGAATTTGTGAGACTTTCGTTTCTCAACATAAAAAAATAAAAAATTTCTAGAAATTACCAATAATATAGAAGATCAATTTCAAATCAAATTCGATAAGAACTATATAAATTTAATATAAGAAACAAAATATAAATAATTTACATATTTACTAATAATATTAAGTGTGTTAATTATCAAAGAATTTACGAATTACAAAACACACTTTTCAAATATGTTTACGCTAATAAATTTGTAATAAAAAAGAGATTTTATATTTTGATAAAAAATATATTTTTTTTGTGATTGAAACAGAAATCTAAAGATATCGAACGCTTCTAATATATTTCAACTGAATGTAAATTAAACGTGTTTAAATACAAACTAATGATATGTTCAATTTATAAGTTTTCATTTATATTTTTTTCTACTAAAATTAATTAAAAAAAATATCTACTATAATTTAATTAAAAAAAAGCAACTAATAAAAATCAATGATTATATGTTTTTTTGCTACGTTTTAATTAATTAAAATTCTTATTTATATGGGATGTTGGCCGCTTAATGCGAATGCCTCGGTTTGAGTCGTTTGCTATGTTTTTTTTTTAATGGTTTTCATTGTTTTGTAGCTCGTGATTTTTTATTCATATTCACAAAGATGATGGCCTGGCTAAAGCGATTGTTTATGGTATTTAACAGTATAAATAGCAAGAATTTATTTATATTATCTAAATTTTAAACTAATAGAATCGTCTTTGATTGAATTGTGTATAAAATAGTTTATCTTAATTATAGTGTTATTTTTCTTGATTGGATTATTATAGCGATGTTTTTTCAGATAGAA
>SBJP01000493.1:0-14237 GCA_014805705.1 Cucumispora dikerogammari
TTTATTAAGATAACCATTGAACGTATTTTTACGGCGTGCACTCGTGGGAATACGGTCAATAATAAAATTAAAAAACACCATATTAAAAAAACCAAAAAACCATTGACCGTATTGCACGCCACCTTCTTTAGACATTTTTAACCAAAAAAATTGTATAATTAAGAAAACCATTGACCGTATTGCCACTGCGACCTTATTGTCACGCCACACTCGGCTGACTAGAGAAAAAAGTAGCAGAGGCGAGTTTGCTTTTTTGTCGGTACCCGCAACTAGAAGCATAAACATATCAGTTGTTGCATCATGAACGAATACGGAATGATATATTATTTAATTAAAGAACGAGCAGCAGCCAAGAAAGATTTAAAGTAAGCTTTAAAGGATATACATGACTCTTGTTTTCGGGAAAGAATTATATTGTCTATATTTGTACTGAACAATACTCGCTTCACTATTACAGAGAGTTTCGTGAAAATGTTGAGATATATGAATATCAGATTTGCATCTTCTACTATACTCGTCTTTTTTGAATCCAATAGAAAATTTTCTTTTCTATTTGAAAGAATAAAGTAATAAGATCTATTTCAAGCGCACAGAATCAATTAAGAGAAACTATTTTACGCGAATTTGAATCGATAACTAAAGAAAAGCTTGGCAGTTTTTATCAAAAAAAGCTTAGTTTCTTGTATAGAGCTGAAAGAGAAGAGGTAATTCTTGTATAAAATTGTTCAGTTTTTTGTTTTGTATTTTTTATATAAAATTGTTTAATAAAGAGCAAGATCGCGTTTTTTTATATGTAAAAGTTTAGCTGTTTTATTATGTTTAACCATACAAAAAAAGTTGACTTTTTTTCGAAGCTGTAGTAATTGATTTTTTTATGCAGCACTTTAGACTTTTTATATCGTAGTCGTTTTTTATTCTAAAGTTTAATCGATATTTGGTCTGTTTTGTTTCGATATTTTTTAAAAACTTATATTGTCATCGACTGTTGCGTTGCGTTTTATCTTTTTGTAGTGTGTTTTACAACACGTTAATTTTTTTATTTTTAACACTGTAATCTTTGGGCTAATACGAAAAAGGTTTTGTGTAGTTTTTTATACAAGGATAGTTACGCCCGTGGTTGCAGACGTGTAGTTCTAGATAACAACTATCTGTATAGTTTGATAAAGATTCTTAACTCTTAAAGTTAAAAATGTGCTGTTTAAAACCACTTTGTAAACATAACCAGGCTTAAACAGCACATTTTTGTGAACACAAATGGTCTTAAACAGCACATTTCTGTAAACATAAATAGTCTTAAACATCACATTTTTGCAAACACGAATGATCTCAAACAACACATTTTGTAAACACAAAGGGTCTTAAACAACACGTTTTTAAAAACACGATTGGTCTCAAACAACACATTTTGTAAAACCAATATTTACGTCAACTGTCTCTCGAATACAGCTAAACGCATCTTTTCAAAAAACACCAACATTGAAATCCAAACACAGAGAACTCATACTGAAAGACTACCAGAAGTCGTTGAGCTTGAAAAACAAACCTGAAAAACTGAACCTAAAAAAATAAATCTGAAAAACAGAGTCTAAAAAAACTTAAACACGAAAAACCAATCTACAACGTTCAAATATGAAAGATAAAGTCGTTTTTTCAGATTTGAATTTTCGATTCGGTTATTGATTTTTATATTTTTAGAAGCTGTTTTTCAAATGCTGTTTTTTTTCAAATTCATTTTTTAGTTCCATTTTTAAGTTAGTTTTTTTCAGGTTCATTTTTTTCAGGTTCATTTTTTTCAGGAACGTTTTTTCCAGGAACGTTTTTTTTAGGTTCGTTTTTTCCAGATTCGTTTTTTTTAGGATCGTTTTTTTAATTTCGTTTTTTTCAGATTCGTTTTTTTCAGATTCGTTTTTTTCAGATTCGTTTTTTTCAGATTCGTTTTTTTCAGATTCGTTTTTTTCAGATTCGTTTTTTTCAGATTCGTTTGTTTCAGATTCGTTTTTTTCAGATTCGTTTTTTTCAGATTCGTTTTTTTCAGATTCGTTTTTTTCAGATTCGTTTTTTACAGGTTCAGTTTTTTACATGTTTAGTTTTTTACATGTTTAGTTTTTTTTAGAGCATCGTTTCTCACGATTGCTTTGCGTATTAAGGATTTATGAAAATAAGGTTTCGCTAGACCTGTTATTTTCTTTCTTATTTTTATTAGGCAGTTCGGCTTATATCACAAAATACTACTAGTTAAAAGTAGTCGTTTTTAAATACAATATTCGAAAATTACACGTAGAAAAAGAACCTTTTCGATCTTACGTTCATTAAAAAATGTATTTTTAAATAAAGATGTTTTTGTTTTACAAGTTATTTTGTAGCATATATAACAACCCACCCGGGAGGTGTTGTGAATTGATGAAGTTCATTTCACTTTTACATTTTTCTAATAAATAATGCGTGAAAGCTTTCCTTTAGTTCGTAGAAACTCTATCGCTTGATTTCGTGATCTTATTTCGGGGCTGTAGAAAATTAAATTAATTTGCTTGGTTTTTTTATTTTTTTGATATTATTAACGTTTTTCACAGTAAATCGCTACTTTGAGAGCCAGTTATTTATAAGTTGTCTTTTTTGTCAAAAACATTAATCAATTTTAAGTGGCTATTGAGGTAGAAACTTTCCCAAGCTATTTTATTGACGTTCACTCATATAAAATTGATTTAATACATGCTGTTTTAACAGATTCTTCTGTCTTGTAAAGTTTGTCAACATTTTGTTGATTTTTTTTAGACTTGTATATTTGTCTTTTTTATTGTGGTTTTTATTTGTTTCTTGTAAAGATATTTAAAGAATAGTTGCTATTTTTCTTTGCGTACGACTTAGATTTTGTTTTTTATATTTTAAACTTTTAAGGTTTGCGCTAAAATATCTTCGCATTTTTTTTGTCTTTTAATAAATTTGAACATTTTTTGCTTTTTTTGTTGTAGTTTCTTGTAGAAAGAAACAAAGTAAAAATATATAACATAATAATTATAATATATGACGGAAGTTTTTTTGTTCGCAATAAAATATGTTCTCACAGTCCATTATTTGATTTTTTCGTTTAAATGTGATAAAAAAGTTAAGGAAATTTATACTTTTATTTTTTATGTTGGCAAAAGATGTGTTTAACATTATCGAACTTTTATTATATACTGTTATCATTTAAAGCTTTGGTTATTTACTTAATACTAAATTTACCCCATATACTGTTTCAAAATTTTTGCTTTATGTTTTATATATTCGAAAAGTTAAGCCTATATGTTTTAATAAAGAAAAAAACGGATCAGATTTTTATAATGCACATAATATAATTAAAAGAATCATATACTAACAGTTTACTTAAAACGTCTTGTTTATATGTGTGTATATATATTGACCTTTTTTAGTGTTAAGAAAGTTGGTTTCTGATAAACATAGGTTTCCTAATCAAGAGAAAAAAGAATTGGATATCCTTATCCTTAAAAAAAACAAAAAAAGTAGCATTGCCAAAAAGAGATAATTGCGAACAAAAAGGGTAATTGTTTTTCTTTCCACGTTTTATTTTTTAGAATAAAAGAACACAGAATTGTCGGAAAACTCCCACAATTCGGCTTTATCTTATTTTTTTATATTATGAGTTATAGTTCTCTCATTTCAAAGCTATAAAATCAATGTAAAAAAAAACACCTTCAATGGTGGGCTGTACAGTCATATATACGACAAATATAATGGGATTTTTTGCAAATAGTTTCACAGACACAAATCAAATAAGATTGTTAAAAATGCTCAATGAAGTAAAAGCCAAAGCCTTAGAGATTCACAACGAACGTAACAAAATTATTCACAAGTTTAATATTAAATTTGAACAGCTAGTAAATAATTATTTCAAGCCACCTCTCAAGCTCTGGGCTTTGTCTCAATCAGATATGAATATCCTAGATGAAAAAGATTCAAAGTTAATTGATTTACCACTGCGATATCTATGCATACAACGAATGCTCAGAAAGCTGTTTTTTACTGACTTTATTCCCTTTTGTTACGAATACAACTTTAGAATAAATGTTTTAATAAGAAATGAACAAGAACCAGGGGGTTATTTTAACTGTCACTATTTAAATAATATTTTTAAGAAGTTAAATCCCTCTTTGAAATTCTCAGCAACTGTTTGTGCAAATATGAATTTTTTTTCGACACTGAAACCTACCGCAATAAGTTTTTCATGTCTTCTTGAGAAATTAGAAGATTTGGTTGAAACACGAACTGGCAATTCAAAAGAATTCATTAGACGGTGTTTATATTATACGCCCAGGGGTTTATTCGACGTTTGTAGAGCTGTCAATGGCGGTCTTTTTTGTCATACCGTTTCTTTTTTTTTACATCGAAGTGATCAAGAATGTTCTAGACGTGAGTGTAAAAATTGTCTTTACGATGATCTACAATTAGAATCTTCTCGTATTGTAAAGAAAGTCGTGATTATAAACGCGCAAACTGTTTTATGTCAAGAAAGTCATTATCCAAAAGTTATAGAAACACAAGACAGCCCCTCTTTGGAATATTACATCGACGAGGTATTTTTTAAACATAAAAACAACGAAAAAACACTTTCTGCAAGTCACTCAATATTAAATGAAGCTGATGAGAATCTGTTACAGCCCTGTTGGAAGACGTATAACATTATTTTAAAAATAAAAGGTTTATCTATTGAAAAAGTATATTTTGCTTTTGACGAGGAAGAATGGTTATTTTATAACGATGTTCTGCGTAGAATAGATAACATATATAAATTTTCCAACGAGCCTCAAACTCAAATAATATAACAACTGTATGTTTTCAATAAATATTCTTTAACAAAAAATGATAAAAAAACGGGTACTTGTTTGCTCAATTTTTGATAGTTTTTTTATACTGAGCTTCTTAAAGTCAGAGTTCAGACAGATATAATCAACTAAAACAATTGTTTTTTATAAATAAACATAGTTATATTCTTTGAATAATTTTATATCGAGTGTTTTTCTACTTTTTTACTTGTTTCTTTTTTTTTGTTTTATTGTTAATATTTGGTGATGTTATTAACGTAGGAAACACATAGCGTTTTTATAAAAACGTGTTTTTTAGAAAACATCAAAATAAAAAACAGCGAATCGGCGATAATAAGAAGCCCATAACACACACATTTCTTCTAAGCAATGTTAGCTCGAAATTCATAAAACTCTTATCTTATATTTTTTTAACAAGTCTTTTGTGAAAATACATCTGTTGATACTTGAATTCAACGAGGGTTTGATAAAAAAATTTAAAAAAGTAGTGCAGGAATTAGATGTTTATTGTGAGTTCTATTCTTTTGAGCGTTTATTTTATTTTAGATAGTTATTTTATATTTAACCTGTTTCCGTTTGATCATATATGAGCTGAACTTTTCCGTAGACGTTTGTTCGGCAGACATTGTTTTTTCTACGACGTTATTTTTATTGATTTGTCCAACAAAATAGCTTAAAATCTGTTTGTTATAGTCGATATAATATAACAGATGTTGTTTTTGAATCATAAAAGTCTACGGGGTGAATATTATTATTTGTTTTTTCTGTTATATGGCAATAATAATATTTAAAACCATATATATACTAAACGCAGAAAAAACTGAACTGTGATAAAACTTCTATAATCTAAACAAAAAAAAATTGTAAAAATATAATTGTAGCGTGACGAAATGACCTGCTTTGTTTATATAAAAAACCGTTTTTTATCGTTTATTTAATATTAAAAGCAGGCGTTACGAAATGTTTTATAGCAAATACTTATAATTTGTGTAGTAAATATTTGAATTTTATATTGAACACGTTCTACTCATAAGCTCTTGACGAAATTTTCTAAATTAAATTCAAATATTTACTATATAATTTATAAGTATTTGGTATAAAACATTTCGTAAAGTCTACTTTTAATATTAAATAAACGATAAAAAACAGTTTTTTATATAAACAATATAAAACTTTTCGTCACGCGGACATTTCGTCGCTTAGCAGATAATCAGATCAACTTGTCTTTTTGAATACAAACACGTTACTATGTTTTTTTATTAAAACATATGTTTTACTTCCTGATTTTACTTTGCCCAAAAAAACACTTTTGGTGAAAGATTAACGTAGCTTAAGAAAAGATATCGTTCTGCGCAAGATATAAATTTATTTAAGCGCTAAAAGACTTAAAATATTTCCAAATATTTTAAGTCTATTAAATCATTAGTGGGCTGTGTAAAATAAAAATACAAAAAAACGAATTAAATAAGTCGAATAACGGGAACTCTTGAAAAAGCAATAAATAATCAATAAAAGTCCTTATTTATAACAAAAGTGATCTTTTTGGTCAGAACCCTGACAAATAATCTTTGTAATATGCTTGAAGAAAACACAATAGACATGTATCTGTAGTGATAAAAACTGATATCGGTAAAATCCCGAATAGATTTTTTATTTAAAAATTTGATGTTTTGTTAAAAACATTAAGTAAGTCTCGTGATAAAATCCCAGATAGGTTTTTATTAAAAAACATTAAGTAAGTCTCGTGATAAAATCTCAGATAGTTTTTTTAAATAGAAAAAAAAACAATTATAGTAAAAAACTCTATTTTTGGTTTACCTAGGTTTTTCAAAAAACTCGCAAATAGTCATTTTTACTATAATTGTTTTTTTTTCTATTTAAAAAACCTTAATACAAATTTTATCACGAGACTTACATAATGTTTTTTAATAAAAAACTATCTGGGATTTTAGCGTTACTCTAAATTTATCACAACACTTGTCTACATTTTCTGTTAAAAATGTGAAAAACAGCTTTGAACTAAAACAGTTAATATAAAATTTTTTATTAAATAAAATTAAATAAAAAAAATTATGTAAAAAAAAAAGTTACCTTATAATATTGATCACGTAATCTGTTATTAGTTTAATACATAATTCATTTAATTATATTATTTAGTAATATAAATTAATCTAAATTATACTACAGCCGCCTTTTATTTTAATTCATTATATTTAGTAAGTTTTTATAAGTAAAACTATAGCAATAAAACAAAATGTATTCTACACAGCCCCGTATTTTAAAATTTCAGTGGCATAATATTTTTTTTTAATCTCAAAACTCATATCTTTATTTCTAAAAGATTTACTTATAAGAAAACAGTTATCGGTTTAAAAAAACTTAGTAAAAAATATTTTAAAAAATTGACATCATAACAAATCAGTTTTTTATAACAAGTTTTATTTTTTTACATATTTCTTACAAAAAACACTTTTTAAAAAAATTAAACTGTGAGTTTTCATCCAGTATAATTAAAAAAACGCAAGGTTGTTACTTTAGTTAAAATGTTCTTAATTCTATTGGGCTGAAAAGAACGTTTTATAATATTTCACTTTAAAAAAGTTTTATATGGCATTTAATTCGAAAACAAATCATTTATGTTATTTAAATGGCATTTGGTCGCTTTATCAATAAGATATAAATGAAGTAGAAGTATTTTAAATTTACGTTCACTTTAAAGCAAACAGTTTCGTTTCAGATTTTTTTGCAAACTACACAAAAAAAGTCGAAATGAAAAATGTAAATTGTAAAAAAAATTAACTTATTTCGACCCTTTTTTTCGCCAAATTAAATGTTTTTATGTTTAATTACAGTATTTTTTTTTAAAAACTTTAACATTTAATTGCATTATTTTTCTATTTTATTTCAATTTTTTTCATTTAATATAAATATATCTGTTTTAATAATTTTTTTTCTCGCTTTAATTAAAGCTACAACAAAAAAAAATTTAATTACTGTCCCAATCACATCTGGAAAATAAAAACTTATTTTTTTTTTGAAAGTTTGTTTTATTTCTTTTTTTTTATATAAAGCAGAAACAATCAGTAAACCAGAAATATATAAATTAAATTAAAAAAAAAGAAGTGTAATTAAACGTTAAAATTTTTAACTAAGCATAACGTTGTTTCTATATAATGAAATACATAGCTCATGTCAAACATGAAAAAATATTTTTACGAAATAGAGTTTTAATTAAACACAATAAAAGCTAATTTTATGAAAAAAAAAGATTTAATTAAAAACAAAATGTACTAATCTAATATATAGAAGTTTTAATTTAACAAAAAAAAGTAAAAAAATTAAAACGTTATACAAGTTATATTTTTTTTCAAAACAGTTTGTGTTTGTTTCACAAAAAAATTGACATCGAAAGACCCCAGCGATAAACCGGTCTTTTCTATTTATACGTGTGTTTGTTAAAATATAAAATATGTTATTTATAAAAGTCATATTTATTAAATTTCACGATTTCAGCTTTTGTAGTTAGGATTTTTAATTTACTGTGTTTATATAACAATAATAAAAACAGAGATTTTCGCTGATTGTATGATGCCTGACAGTATATTTCTCATCACAAATATATTCGGTTTTCTTTATGTTTGTCTTCACAAGAGACGATAAAGCAAATAAAATTGTTAGAAAAGTTCAATAAAGTAAAAGATAGAATTTCGAGATTTACTGTAGCGTAATAATCGTGGCTATATTATTTAAGTGTTTATTTTTTTTATTAAATTTTATTATAGGATTCTTGCGTAAAAACCGATTTTATATAGTTTTTATAATATTATAGTGTAAATTTTTGATGTTTATTATAGAGGCGTTTTTTACGAGGATTACTATAAATAAAAGTTTTTTATTAAACATCGAAAATACACGTCATTTTAAAGTCTTTTTATTATAAAACTGTTTTTTACGCGGAGATTTTATAATAAAATTTGATAGAAATATATTTACATTAAAATAATATGGGCCTGATTATTATGGGGTATTAAATACTACGCCACAGATTTCAACACAAGTGAGAAGATGGCATATGAACTCGATAAAAAAAAAATAAAGAAAAAACTGTTTATGTATTTTAAATTTTTTTAAAAAACATAGATACTACAAGCAAAAGATATAGCTATGTCAAAAAAAAAGAAGGCTGGTGTTTGACCGATTTATCGTCAAAATATTTCTGTATACAAGTACATAAGTGAAAAAACTTTTTTTTATTGATTTCATTTTATTTTTTAATATTGTTTTCAACAATAGATCACATATAGAAAGAATACATGAAAAGTTACGGTGTTTTAAAAATCACTGTTTAAACGAAGTGTTCGGAAAATAAACTTTTCAGTAGACTTCGCAAACAGTAACGATATAAACATGAACTTTATTTGTCTTTTGAAATTATCTAATATTAGTTTCTCGTATATACTTAAAAAACTAAAGACATTGGTTGACAAGCATACAAAAAAAACAATATATTTTATATGAAAATGTTTATATTTTAACCTAGTGTTTTTCATCAGATGTGGTCAACGATCAAATCTCTTGATTGTTTTATAATGCCGCTACTTCTTTTATATGCGGAGCGATCCTAAATCTATTTTTTTTGCAATCAGAATTTTTTCTCTTTATTGCATTTCAGACAATAAAGAGCTGTTTTTGAGCATAAGAGAGATTTTAAAAACACTTGTTTGCTTTTTATCAAAAGTTTTTGATAATAGACATTATAACATTATAATGGCTGAATATGAAGCATCTAGTGTTTTCGCTATCGGCCTGGGATTCGATGTATACAGAAAAAATAAGACTGAACTTCAAATTTATTTTCTAAAAAACCCTTACACTAACATGTTGCAATGTGCTGTGTAAAAAATCGAGAGTTTATTAAAAGTATAATTAAAAACTATAGTTCACAAAAAAGCTTGTTTTTTATGATAAAGCACTGTTTTTTTTTACAGGAGGTTTTGTGTAAAATTCCAAAATAATTTTTTTTAATATAATTTTTTCTGAATCAAGGTAAACATTATCACAGTTTAAATTAAGCATTTACTACATACATTTTTATTAGTATACAAATAGTTGTTTTTTTTGAACCCACAAAATTTTTTAAGTTCTAATATGTTTATCTTGAAGTTTTTACTGACAGTTTTTTTTATAATCATCACCACGTTTTGTTCGATGTTTTGTGTTGGATTTGAAAATCAAGGTTTATGTGTGAAAACATTTTAAGGGTCTAGTTAGATCAACGCGCTTATAGCTTCGAATTCTAACAGTGTGAGAGCTTCACCCACCAACTTGTTCCTAAAATGAGAACTATATGGTTGATCTTTGTTTTAGATAAGGTAGGGTCTGGCTTTAACAGGCACACATTTCTTTATATATATTGCGATAACTGACGCTGACTTCTTTCTCTTCTACATTTTTACTAAAATTCCGCGCAAGCATCGACACTCGTTAAGCTGAAACACCTTCACTAACTTTACATGTGTTCGACTATGTGTATCTTCAGATCTTTATATTTATTACACGATGAAGAGAAAGTGTGATGTGTATTATTGTCTTCCAATTTTGGCCGTTATTGTATCTCTCTGACAAAACCTTCATGTCCTTGATGTAGTATTTTAAGCAACCGATATTTTAATGAAATATATTTTGATATAAGAAAAAGTTTTTAGTTGAAGAAATATAACATGTTTTGTATTAAGAAAAAACATTTTTAAATAAATACATATAAAAGATATGTGTTTTTATTATACTCAATTTAAAATAATGACTTTCTATTTTAAATTACGTATAATAATCAGGTAATAAAAAGTCAAAAAATATACGCTGTTAAAAAAACAATCTGTTTAATTAGTTATGTTTAAAGAAAACTTTTTTAAAAGGTTATAAATACAAATTAAAATACTCAAACAGCAAAAATATATCAAACCTATTGTGTCCTAATAACTTGTTTTGGCCTTATTATGACTATATATTAGCATTTATTACTAGAGGATAAACATATTACTTCTTAATATACTAGTGATGTTTTGTTCAGGCTGATACCCCACAGTTTGCGTGTGTTTTCTTTATAATACAGAATGACCAAAATTACGAAATCAAACAAAAAGATGCCGTATATATATTGAAAATACTTTATACGAAGTTTTAAATATAAAACCCGTTTTTTATAATTGAAAGAAGTTTTTTATTTTTTATCATTTTCATTAATTAAATAACAGAAGAATATCTTTTTTTTTTAATAACTATTTCACAAACTATTTTTTATTTTTGTAAAATTTTATATTTTATTGGAATCTTGGCTTTGATAGTAAAGAATTATACTGTGGCACACTATATTATATTTATTATATACAAACAATTTCATTTAAAAAAGCTTTTTTCAATATATAAAGATATAAAGTAGTTTTTTTTCATTTAAAAAAGCTTTCTCCAATATATAAAGTAGTTTTTTTTATTTACATAGTCGTTATTTCAATATAAAAAAAAAATCAAAGCTTGCAACATAGATAAATGTTATATTTAAGCTTAAAAAAATATAACCATTTTTTAGCTTCAGCTAAGTAAACGCTTTTTATATACATTTTGAACTAAAAAATAAGCTATTTATTTATATTGGGATTATAAAAACGTCTATTTATATTATAGTTTAAATTTATTTATTTCACGAAAACTTTTTTTTTAGATTAAAAATCGTTTATTTATGTAAAAAATCTTTGAAAAAAAAGTTAATATTGAAATGTATTTAATGAGCTACGTAATTATTAATTGTTTTTAGTTTCTGTATAATTGATATTACGTATAACAAGCAGATTATTTATTATTGTATATCTTTTTCTTTAGTTTTCGTGATTCGAATTTACGTTTTGTGTTATATTATAGATGATGGACAGATATATTTAATTTAAATAGCATTAATTCACACCACCAACTTTTAAGGTATGTATGTTGGTTATTAATTATTGAAGGATAAGGTTTCTAGCTTCTAAAAAAAATAATATTGTTGTGTTTCAAAAATAAACATTTTTAACTAGCAAAAACTTTAAGCTACAATTACAACAAACAATCGTTAACGCATTTATATAAATATAAGGATTATAAATAAAGAAAACAAAACATAGTCGTAAACCATTATAGTATACTTTTTTTAAAAAAATATACTTAGGTTAACTTTTGTCTAAATTACAACCTATGTATGCTTAACAAAATATTATATGACATTTATAAAACTATTATATAATGGTTATGTTTGTATGAAATATATACACATAATCATAAAAAATTTGTGTTTAAAAAAATTATAACAAGATAGTGTTAATAAAAAGATCTTATACACAGAAAGAACATACATTGAATTTAAGAAAAGTGTAACATAAAAAAAATCTCAGAAAAAAAAAACCTGTTTTACAATTAAATAACTAATTATAAACAACATGTTTTATTTTACAGTCTAGAAATTTGATGTTTTATTTTACAGTCTAGAAATTTTGTTATATTTGGTACATCATTATAAAAAATTATTTTTTTTACAGCATCAGTGTCGTACAAATAAAAAAACGTATAT
The DNA here is from genome assembly GCA_014805705.1 of Cucumispora dikerogammari. Taxonomy (NCBI): domain Eukaryota; kingdom Fungi; phylum Microsporidia; genus Cucumispora; species Cucumispora dikerogammari. The sequence goes on from SBJP01000493.1 coordinate 12,418, forward strand.
TTGCAAACAAACAGATAAATTAAAACGTTTTACAATCTACCCCCTTTTTTTTATATAAGTTTTAGATTTTGTTTAATAGTTAAATTTTGAAAAGTTTCACATTTTTATCTTTTACGTTTTTTAAACATTATGTTTAAAATTTTTCTTATCTATACTGTTGTTTATAAAAAAATCTTCTTTTTTTTTTGATGAAAATCCTTTTGTCTCATTATTTAAAATTATCAATGACAATAGATACATAAATTTTTTTTTTTACGTTTTTAAAAAAAAATTGTAAAATAAATATTTTTAAACACTTAACTTACAAAAAAAACGTTAAATATACATTTTAGTAATTGACTTTATCAATAATAATAAGAAAAAATCTTTTTTTTAAACGCTTTTAATTAAAACATTTTATAATTAAAAACAATCAATCCGTATAATTCAAATTATTTTACACAACGATTCACTATTTTTTGATAAGAAACGAAAGCATACTTCCTTGTTTTCCAATTTGTTTTTTTTTGATTGTCTTATCTGATTTAATTTTAGTTTCTAATTTGTCAACCAATTTGGTTTCCATAACAACTTTTGTAGTTTCTTTATCATCCATTACAACATCTTCACATAACACCGGACTATATAATTCGTTATTAACTGATGTACGAAAATCTTCACAATCAAAATAATCTCTTATAGGCATGTCTAAATCGGAACTAATATATATTTTCTCTCCTTTTTCTTTAGTTAATTCGTAGATTATTTCTGAATCTGTCTCATATTTCGTTGTATAAACGAGATGTTTTCTTTGGGAAACGATTCCATTTCTTGAAAACTCTGTTTTTAGTTGCATGTCTTTTTTTTTTTGTTGTTTTTTTTCAAAAAATGTGCAAAAAAAAGTTTATTAAAATCAAATGTATTTTATATATAATATTATTTATAGTGTTAATAATAAAAATCAAATATATTTTATATATAATATTATTTATAGTGTTACAGCTTTATGCATTAATATATGCAAAATTGTTCATTAATATATGCAAAAATATTCATTAATATATGCAAAATTATTTATTAATATATGCAAAATTATCCATTAATATATGCAAAAATAAACATTAAAACCGTAATTAATATATAAGCTATAAATATAGAAATCTTCCACAGTATATTAAATGTTTGCATCAGACAATTTTATTACTATATTAGATATTACATGATAAAGCATCTAGTTATATATACAAAAGGCCGTTGATGTGTTCAAAATTCCTATTTTTGTATAATGCGTCAAAAATCATATATTAATTTTTTTTAAAAACACAATAAATAACACATATTAAGATTATAAAACTCAGACCAAAAAAGATACATGGAGGAGAACACTAACGAGAACACACAAGAAAGAAAGACCAGAAAAACAGTTAATATAGAAATGTTAAATAGTATTAGGCGATCCCTAGAGAGAGGCCGCACTACTAAAGAAATTTCAAGCGACGAAAACATATCTTTAAGAACAGCATATAATTTAATAGCCAAAATTTCTGAAGACAAAAGTAACCAGGATATTATATCCGTGGGAAAAGGTAGAAAATCTGGATCAAATGAAACTGTCAAAATAAAGATAGTAAACGCTCTTCAAAGAGACTGTTCCTATACACAAACAGAGTTGCGGATAGAATTAGAGAAGTCAAACATAATTAAAAGCCAAAGTAGCGTTTCTCGTGTATTGAAACAAATGGACTACACCAGAAAGAGGCTGGTTAAAATACCAGAGGAAAGAAATTCAACAAGAACAATTAACGCACGACAAGAATACTGCAGTGCCATAAATCATATTT
>SBJP01000494.1:0-14216 GCA_014805705.1 Cucumispora dikerogammari
TTTATGAATAATTTTACTTATATTTATGAATAATTTTACTTATATTTATGAATAATTTTACTTATATTTATGAATAATTTTACTTATATTTATGCATAAAGCTGTAATAAATTCTTTTTTAATATACTTCAAGAGCACTTTTTTTTATAATGACAGAAAAAAACCGTTAATTGAAATTAATTTTCGGTGTCGTAACAAAAGGCGCATAATAATATTACTAGATCTATTAGTTAATTAAAAAATTGGCACAGAATTTTTAACTTTAAGTGTAAAACACACTCTTTTGAATTTAAATAGTTTTTTAGAATTATTGTACAGGAAAAAGAAAAATTAAAAAAAATAGCAGTTCAAACGTGTAGAAAGCCAAAGAAAGATAAGGTTTTAAAAAGGAAAAATAGTATAAGAACAAATTGTGTTGATTACTGTTTTTATTTAAAAGATGAGCTCTACTTGAACTTAAATGCTTTGATGAAATAGTATTTTTCAGCGGAAAAAAAATTTATCTAATTTATTTGTTTTTTAAAAGCCATCTTTTACTTAAAAAAGTTTTTTAATAAAAATATGTTGACGTAAATTTTACGTACAGAAAACTTGTCCAATTTATTGTTTTTTTTTTCAAATTAGAGCTTATTTCTCTTGGGTGATAAAATGGAATTATTTATTTTTTTCTCAAACTAATGACATTTGTTTTTTTTCACACGGCAAACTAACGACATTTGTTTTTCGATAAATTGACGTTATTTTTTCGCAAAATAAACTATCGTTTTTTTATTGTAGTTGGTGCTAGTTTCCGTCACGGCAAACTGAAATCATTTATTATTTTTTTCAACTTGGCGTCAGTTAGTTTGGCACCCCCCAATCGAAACAAAACTTCTAATTGTATAAATTCACACATAAAATTGTGCTTTTATATCTTTAAGTGAGATTCAATTTAAAACAAATCAAATTATATACCGAGAATATATATCTGAATTCGGGCCATAAAAAGCAAAAAAACGCACAAACCTGCCACATAATTACTATAACAGACCAAAATATTTTGCTTTATGCGTTGTGTATTGTTAAACGCCTCATAAAACATAAAACTGATATTATTCAACACCCTAGAACAAGCAAACACTCGAGTAAAAAAAATTCAGTGCCAGTAAAAAAAATGTGTTTTATTTTTAAAACGCGCCACTGCAGATATATTAGTCAGGGTTTTTTAAAAGCAAAAACTACAACATTATATAAAACTTAAAATATGGCGCTTAAAAAATACTTCAAAAAATAAATATTGTTGTTCCATCTAAAATCAACATTAAAATTTTGATAGTTTCAATTTACTTCAAGAAAATAAATAAGTTTCAAACATTAATAAAACAAAAGAACATTTATTTAATAGTTATAAAGACTCAGATTAATAAAAAAAAACATAACATAACAAACAATCAGATTACTAAATAAGATTAACACAGGTTTTTAGTATACTCTAACGAAATGAAGCAAAACACAATTAGCTACAATTTCCATAAGTGGATAAATCTTCGACGAAATTCCGATAAAAATAAAAAAAGTTAAACTATTATTTATTAATGCTTTTATACATGAAATTATCATCTCATTTTTTGAAAATTTTCTACTTCGACTTAATTCACATTTTATGTATCTCTCTACTTTTTCATAGCTGTTCAATAAAAAATAAAAACTCTTTTAATGATTACGTTTTTTCAATTTCATCTGTTAAGAATTTAATTCACAAAAATAAAGCAAAGAGAACTTGCATCGAAAATAGAAACGAAAGCTTATCACTCTCGGTGTTGAAAAAAAAAGGGATTGGGTTTCACGTAACACATTTTTATAACATCTTTTTTGATAATATAAAAGAAATTGCCTTTGAGTTAGAAAACGATAGGCTGATTGTCATTCAAAACAAAAGAAACGTTATTCGCGAATTCAATTAAATATAGTTTGACAAATATATATATGACTTATAGAATTTTTAATAATACTTACACAACATCCCATTAAAGAAAATTTAGATTCAGGTTTTTTAAAATATTTAATACATAAAATAAAAACCTTTTTTTTCTAAACAAAAATTTATATTAACTTTTATATAAAAAACGTATTAAAGATATAAAGATACATTAAACATCAATTTTATATTTACGGTATTAATAAAAACAAATAATCAATTCGAAAAAAAAAAGTTTTATTTTTAGTGTTAAATATTTTGAAAATCCTAATCTAAAGCGATTGATATAATACAATAAAAGATTTTATTAAATATCTCACGTGTAAAACGATCATATATACAAATAAAACACTGAGACGATTTGTTAAGACTTATAAGAAAAATTTTAAAAACATATCTTTATACATGTTTATCTCTGTTAAAAAAAACCCGTTTATCATAATTATTGTTAAAGAAGCTTTTTTTATTACAGAAAGCAGTTTCAAGTGATCGCAACTTTTTGACTGGAAATATGAAAAAACAAAGGTTATATGTTTTAATGTAAAATTATGAACAGCTACAGTGTTTCATAAAACCGATAAAGTTGACGACTAATAAAAATATTTTTAGATCTATTTTAAAAAATATCAACTTTTTTGTTATTATCTTATAGTTCAAAAAGCTTTATAATCACGTGTATAATCTTTTATTCAGAAACTAAAACAAAAAAAAAATTTAATTGAACACTATAATATATTTTATAAACACTTCTTTTGTGGTTTTCCTGTCTGTTTATAACATAAAAATATGTGTTCATAGCCACAAATTGATTATTTGAAAATATAAAAACTAAAATTATAATCAAAACATCAACTAAATGACAATATTATGTTTCTTAAGCGAAACACTAAAAAACCTTTTTTATAAAAAACGTTATTATCTTTTATATAATAATGAATTATACACTGTTTGCGTAAAAACATATTAATAATAAAGAAAACATTAACTTTAATATGAAAAAACAAACATTAGACAGAAAAAAAAGAAATATTTTGTTTTAAAGTAATTTTTTAAAAAATGTAAATTTTTGTTTCTTTTCGTATAATGTTTTTCTTTTTAAAAAAAATTTCTTTTTTTTCTCACTGAATAAATATAAATATAAAAAAAAAGTTTATTTCACAAATATTAATTAGCTGGCTATTGTTTTTGAATGTTAGAAATTTTTTTATAATACCTACACACATAATATGTATGTGTATTGGTAAACCACTCACTATATTATTTTAAAAATATTTTTTAATATCAACACTTTTATATTTACTAGGTATATTTTTTAATCGTATAATCACTTACAAAAATAGTCTTTAATTATATATTGGTTACAAACTATTTGAATTACATTAATAAAAAAATTTTTCTAATTAAATTAAACAAATAAACAACATATTTATTTTGATATAAAGTTAGTTTTGTTACATTAATTACGAAACCCTTTTGACATTCCGAATATTAAACCAATTAATTAATTATCAAAAAATATTTTATAAACTATCAGTATATTTAATATATTAAACATATGATTTTACAAAATAAAACAATAAAAAAAATATACACTAACCAGGAATCGAACCCGGGTCTTAGCCTTGGGAAGGCCACATTCTACCATTGAACCATTAGTGCTTAATTTAATCAATAAATTTTTTTATTATATTATTTATATTTAAGTATAGTAGTATAATAAAAATATCATTATATTATAATTGCTTAATTGTATTATTATTATTTCCAATTGCTTAATTGTATTATTATTATATTTATAATTAATACTTGTTTTTTAAGCTTTTATATTTTTTAAATAAAGGTACTTTTTATTATACATCTATATTTAAATATAAATAATATAATAAAAAAAAATTTAGGTCGTTTTTTTTTTTAGCTAAATGTTTTTCGTATTTGAAAAATTAAAACTTTATTTATTTTTGTTATTTTATTTTAATATGTTTAATGTTTGTGTCGTTATTTTTTTTGAAAAAAATATATTATTTGTTTTCATTTTAACAATTTTTTACACCAAACATTCCTTATATTAGAATTAATGGTAAATAAAAATAGCAATATAAGTCTAGGTAAGTCTTAAATATTAACTTATATAATAATAGTATGTAATTTGTTGTTATTAAAAATCTTTTTGACAACAATAAGTAAAAATAAAAAAATAAAAAGTTTTAGAAAAAAACCTGTTCAATTAAGCAATAAATAATTATGTAAGTTTTTATATATTGGAAAGTATTTTAAAAAATAATGAGTAAAAGACGATTCTTTTTTTGGTTGTAAATTAAAATGTTTTTTTTCTCCTGCTATTTGTGACCTTATAAGATATATTTATATATCTCTCCCTTTTTTATAAAAAATAAAAACCTTACAAGATATTTATATTCTATTTAAGTGAAACTAACCCTCTCCCTCTTTTATAAAAAATAAAAACCTTACAAGATATTTATATTCTATTCAAGTAAAACTAACCCACCACTTGGATAAAAACCAGCTTCTTCCAACCCAACATCATTATTCTTAACATAAACAGAAAACTTATTAATATCAACCTTCCCCTTCATTAAAAGAATAGTCTTAATTTTATAATCCGATTTCAACTCATCAATTAACTTTTGTAATTTATAATCTTTTGGTTTATATATTTTTTTTGAAACACCTAAACTCAAACACTTTATATTTATTGTACACATATCTTTATTTTTATACATGGCAATATCGTCAGCCTTACAAACATCATTTTGAAATTCATTTTTGGCATCAACGTCTTGTTTATTACTCCGCAAGGTTTGCTGTATTTTCTCTAAATATAATCTGTCAAGTAATTGTTTCTTTTTAAGTTCATCTTGATAAGCTTTTGTACTTTTTATCATTTCTTCGTTTTGAATCTTTTTCTTAAGTTCTTCTTTTGTGAGTTTTTCTGAAATTTTGTCGTTAAAATTTTTTGGAATTTTATTATTTTCATTTGAATCAAATAAAATATCGGAATTGTCTGGTTCCTGGCATATCATTGATTCATTTGATTCTTTAATATCATTTATAATCTCGGAATTGGTTTTAGTGGTCGAATTAAGAATCTCACAAATACTTTCATATGTCATTTTTTCAATGTCATTATTTGATAAAAATTCATTAAAAGCGGAAGTTATTTCTTGTTTACTGTGTCCTTTTTCTGTTAATTTTTCTCTTATTGTTTGTATGTTTTTAGTTGTTGGGTCGTCCATGGGGTGATTTTTTTTTTCAATTATTTTTAAATATAGTATTTTGTTTTTAATAATCTTATGGTTGGCTGGTTTTTAATAAATATTGTTATATTGTAATTTATATTATTATATTAGGGATGTTTTTATTATAATATTAGATAAGATATTTTTTTAATAAATTAAGGCTAACACTTGATTTTAATTAATGAAAAATTTTTTTTAATAAATTAAGGCTACAATTGATTTTAATTAATGAAAAAATCTTTTAATAAATTAAGGCTACACTTGATTTTAATTAATGAAAAAATATTTCTAATAAATTTAGGCTACGATTGATTTTAATTAATGAAAAAATATTTCTAATAAATTAAGGCTACACTTGATTTTAATTAATGAAAAAATATTTCTAATAAATTTAGGCTACGATTGATTTTAATTAATGAAAAAATATTTTTAATAAATTTAGGCTACACTTGATATTTAATTAATGAAAAAATATTTCTAATAAATTTAGGCTACAATTGATTTTAATTAATGATTTAAAATAATAAAATATACATTATTTTATCAGTAGAATTTATTGTTACAGCATAATATAACACACTATATTTTAGACTATGTAACATAAAATTAAAATATAACAAAAAGTTCAGTATTTCCAAACATTTAAATTAAAATTTAAAGGGTTTGAAAAAAAAACCTAAATATATTGATTCTTTAATAATACATACACATTAGCTTTTAATTACATATCATAATAAATTAAATATTTTATTAATTAAAAAGTTATTGATCACCAAGATACCTATATATAAAGTAAGACAGAACATTTACAACAATTTTTTGTTTTTATTATTTATAAAATTATTAGTATGTAATTCATAATACAAAATATTAATGAGAAAACATTTTATTTGAAACTATATAGTTGAAAAAACTGTCTTTAATGATTATTGATTCTTATATATAAAATAAAAAAACGATATTTCTTTTAATAAAACTTACAGATTTGCTCTAAACCTCTTATTGTATGACATAATATATAATAAAAGTGTGTATTTCGGAATTGATAATCAATGTTGTTTAAAATAATGTTTTATATTACAAACTTAATGGGGTTTCTGATCAATTTCGATCAATGGATTTTAATTTCGGTTTTTTGAAACTTCAATTTCGGTCTACGCGTTTCAATTTCTGTCTTTAAAACTTCAATTTCGGTCTTTAAAATTTCAATTTCGGTTTTTGAAACTTTAATTTCGGTCTTTAAAACTTCAATTTCGGTCTTTGGTTTTTTTAAAAAAATAATTAGAGGAATTTTAAGTTTCTAGCATTACCGATGACTTCATTCAAGCTAGCGAATCTACAAACTTTGATACTCAAGAACAGACTAAAGACGAAACGACACCAAATGATATCAACCTGTAGTGGACAGGAGAGAACGACAATCACGCTATAATAAAATAGACATTGATACTAGAAAAAGAATAATAGATGCTTTTCAGATCGGAACATCAAGGAAGAATAATGCTGAATACGAAAATCTATCTAAAAACACGATAAATAGTACAAACTGTATATTTCAAAAAATCAGTCGTTTAGATAAGAAGAAAAAAGGAGGCCGAACATACCATAAGATAACCGTTGAAATAAAAGAATTCATAAAACAAGAAGTGAACGCAGATTGCACAGTATCGCTCAGAAAAATATGTAATCGAATATTAACAGTTAAAGATGTAACTGTTAGTACAACTACTGTATTTAATTGTTTAAGAGATCTACACTATTCTCTAAAAATATAAAACCAGTATCAGTTCGTCGAAATTAGGCTGATGTAATTGAAAGTAGATTTATTTGCGCGCGTAAATTTTTACAAATAGAAGAAAACTATCCCCCAAGTAAAATTTTGTTCCTTGATGAAGTCAGATTTAATGTAAGCAATAGGGTAAAACACGGCTGTTCTCTTGTTGGCCAGACCTCCATATTATCGGTTACGAAAATAAAATCTAAAAACATATCGGTATGTAGTGTAATGTCCAGAAACAAGATTATCTTTAAACGTATAAATAGAAATGCTTATAACACAAGTGGTTTTTTGAGTTATCTACAAGAACTTTTTACGTTTTTAAACTCGGAAAGTTTAGATAACTGTATCGTAATAAAGGACAACGTGGCTTTTCACAAAAGCGATGTAATAAAAACTGAACTTGAAAAAGAAGATCACCGTATTTTGTTTCTTTCACCTTATTCTTCGTTTTTAAATCTATTAAAATAGTTTTTTCAAAGTGGAGAAATTACGTAAAGAGATGCAATTGTGTGTCAGAAGATAAATTGTTGAATGAGATGGATGCTGATTTTAATAATTTTTCCGGGGATGATTGTGATGAATATTGTCGAAATATGAGAAGGGAAATCAATAAAGCGTTAGAAAAGCTTCTATTTGAGTAATTAAAAGTTATCGTATCTTAAACTTTTTTGTAAATATTAAATTTACACAGCGTCTTTTGGAAAAACTATTTACGAGTATAATTAATTTTTAAAAAAAAACAAAGCTCAAAATTGAAGTTTCAAAGATCGAAATTATAACGCGTAGACTAAAATTGAAGTTTTAAAGAGCGAAATTGAAAACAACGAACGAAATTGATCGGAAAACCCAGTATGTGTAACAAATTTTATGATATTTTTAACGATGCGGCTTTATATATATTAAAATGAACAAATATATAAAAATTTTTTATATTTAATAAATTTCATTTTATATGTAAATCATGTTTAATACATGATTTCTGAGTGAAAATTAAAAAAAAGAAAAAATTTTGACTACTTAATTATAGTATAAAAGGCTTAAAAAAAACGAAAACCAAGCAACGTCTTTTAATATTATAGGTAAAATCCTTGTTTTTATAAATAATAGATTACTTCGTTTTGTTGCACTTTATTTTTATAGAACAGTTACACAGAGTCAAAAAAATTGTTAATTGTATATAAAATAAAGAAAATATAATATAAAAAAATTGTATTGAAATAAAGACCTGATATATTTTTTAGAACTATAAGGTTTTAGTTGAAATAATGTATAATATAATATAGAGAAAAAAAGAATCTTGTAACGTATAAATATATATGCACATTTAAAAAAATTGTTGTATTTAAACATAAGCTTGACCTTAGAACATATATTTCTAAAAGACTTAAAGAAGACGATTTTATTGTAATTGTTTGTTATGATATCAAACCTATAATGCCAGAATACATGTTAATTTATTAAATATATTGCAAGTATAAATATTAAAGAAAAAGGTTTTTTCAATACTTAAAAAAATCTAAATATGTTACAAAAATTTTAATAAAAATATAGAAAACTTTCTTGTTTATAATAAAAACTTAAAAAATAAAAGTAAATAAACAGAAGAACTTAATTAATTTTTTAATACTTATAGTTGAAACAATTCACAACCTTCTTTTTTCTTTATTGTATTGTTCAAACTTTTAGTTTACCCTAACCATAATAGATAAAAAAAAGTTTTTTCTTTTAGATTGAATGATGTAAATCAGGGTACGGTTTATTATAGTTGAACTATATTTTTTTTATAAATTAGGAAAGGGTGTTAAGCAAAGTTGTACTTTTTTTAAACTAAAAGTTTGTGGTAAATAAATTTATGGAAAACTGATTTCGCACTTATAAAGTATGTCTTCTAGTAAGTATTATTATAATATCAAAAAAGCACAACAAAATATATGATGTTTTTACTTTTGGTTTTCTGTTTGTTTTTTTAGTTAATTTTTTGTTTTATTCGTTTCTTTTATTTTTATAATTATGTTTTTTTATATCCGAATATTTTACTGTTTTTTGGTTTTTTTTTATAAATTTAAAGTAAAACGTTCCGCTTTAAGTAAAAACACTTAAAGACAATACAGATTAGACTTGCTTCACGCATAGCGCTATCTTCTGCCCAAGAGACATAATATTATTTTTTTAATAGAAACATTTTTCTTATATAAAATTTGATTACGCAAGAGTTTTGAATCTAGATTCTTTTGTGGTTGCTGGTTTTTCTTTCTTTTCCCACTAGGCTAAACCACTATATAAATGTTAATGAATAATATATAAAAATGATAAAGTATATACAAATATAGTTTTTGTAAACAAAAAAACATATCACGAATCAAAAAGATAGGATTAAATATAAAACAGTTTATGAAGCAGCCAGATAATATTTAAAAAGTGAAACCTTACCTTTATTGACAGTTCGAAAAGAAAAACGTGTTTTATAAAAAAAAGTAGTGACTTCTTTGCTCTAGAAGCGTTTACAAAAAAAATGGTGCTTATACACTTGCCTTCCATCACTGTAATCAATTAAAACAAATATATTAAAAATAAATATGCAAAAAAAACTAAGTAAAAACGAAGAAAATATATTGTTATTTTTTATTTTAACTCTTTTACAGGGCCCAAACATTCGCCTAGTGTCTTTTATGTCGACAAAAACAAACTAATACAAACTACCAAAGGAGTTTAATAAAAAATAAACGTTTAAAAAAACAAGACAAGAAGTGTTTAAGTACGGTTTTTATCTTTAAAAGCGCAAAAGCGATAGAAAATAGAGTATTAACATATTCTTTTACTAATTGAAAAACTTTTTGTTCGTTTTGACTTAAACTATTTTGATTTATTAAGTTACAATAGTCTTATCTTAATTAACATTATAGCGAGGGGAAAAATTTTCGTATTACAATAATGTGTGATTTTGGTAAAGATTTTTTATATTACATTAATGTAAAGTCAAAGAGAAAAAAATTTTTTTCTTTAAATAGTGATAGATTTTAAAGAACAAATTCTAAGTTTTAGATATTTTACAAAGTCTGGCGTGAATAACGTTTTGTTTAATTTAAAGGTTTAAAAAATATTCCGTTTTACTAAACTAAGTTTTTTAAAAATTCAGTTTCGAAGCCTTTTTAAGATTTTTACGTGTTATTGTTTTTTTAATCTAGTTTGTTTTTTTAGTTTTACGTGAAACATGTTTTTTTAAAAATTAAATTTTTCTAGGTTTTACGCTGTCCAAGGTTTTTTTTAAATAATATTGAAATTTTTTTAAATTTTTTCGCGATCCAGAGTTTTTTTTAAATTTAGAGTTTAAAAATTTCAAAAACTTTTCACGAACTAAATTTTTTTTTTGTAATTGTGTTTGAAAGTTTTTTTAAAGTTTTCAATTCGACAAGATTTTTTTAATTAAAGTTTAAAAAAATAAACGTTTTACGCGGCCCAAAGTTTTTTTTTAAAAACATGAGTTTAATTTTTTTTAGAAGTTTACGTGTGGTCTATAGTTTTTTTTTCAAGCAAAGTTTGCAAATTTTTATCGTTTTACGTGTAAAAAAGTTTATATAAGATTAAAAAAGAAAAAAACAAAAATTGAAAATAGACACAAGAGTTTTGTGAAAAACGTCTGTCAATCTAGATTCAGCTAAAAATGTTTACATATTACAATAGCGTGATATCTGGGACAACAGCATATTTGATTTTTAATGATGTAAGACATGGAAACAACAAAATGTTTTTATCTTACAATAGTGAAAGATCTGAAGCAGCGGTATTTTTTCATCTTACAATAATGTAAGATCTGAAGTACAACAAAACGTTTCCATCTAACAATAGTGTAAGATCTGGGGATCATCGAAATGTTTTCACCTTAGAATAGTTTAGAATCTGGTGAGCAAAGATATGTTTTCACGTTACAATAGTGTAAGATTAGGGTCCAACGCTATTTTTTAATCTTACAATAGTGTTTTTTCTGTGAAACGACGACATGTTTTTATCTTATAATAGTGTAAGGTCTTGGGGACAACGAAAGGGTTTCCAGCTTACAATAGTGTAAGATTAAGATATGGGAAACAGCGACATAGTTTTCATGTTACAATAGTCTAAGATTTGAATGGCAAATTAATGTTTCCATCCTACAATGATGTTAGCCTCAGCGGGAAAAGGTTAAATTACCCATTTGTGTGTAATGATATTTTGATTTTATTTTTTATTTACACATTTATGTGTAATGATACTTTTATGTATCTTATCAAATTACACGTGTTTTTATAATGTTGTTTAGACTGAAAATTTCAAATTACATACGTATATGACACATTTGATTGCTCGCTACAATAAAAAGCGAAAAAAGATCATAAACGAATTAGAATTAAATAACAATTATTTTTTTGATTATTTGAAAAAACTAAACAACGTCAATAACTTGTCAACAACTATTGTAGCACTCAATACGAAAATAATACATGAAAACTGATTTATAACCTAGTCTGTTGGTTAGTTTATTAAGATATTTCTTTGCTAATTTTTGAACAACTAAATTTTACTTCTTTAAATTTTGTCCCCATATCTCTAACAATTTCAATTTATAAACGATTTGATTACTAGTGAGATAAACAAAATATTAATTTACAACAGGACAATTTCCAATCTTAAAATCGGCATAAAAACTTAAATTTAATACGAAAGCTCATTTATTTACGAGAAAAATAGCTTACTATTATTCTACTCAATACAGCATTCTGTTTTTTTAATTTAATTTTTAAGGAAGAGTTTTATAAGTCCTTGATCATCTAAGTTAATAAACGAACGAGCGTGCGAAAAAGAACACACGAAATAGCCACCAAATAGAAGTTTTTCGAAAGAAAAAGAAATAGTTTCAATAGATAAAATTAAAAAATATATTGCCATAGTTTTATTTTTAAAAATTGTTAAACCACTCAATATAAAAGATTATCGATTAAAGAACACAAGTATTTATGAAAATGCTTTCGTACAGTCACTGATGAGATATGACAAATTTACGCTTATAAATAAAAAATTAAGCTTGATCAGTATTAAGGAGAACAATATTTGGGTCTGCTTGGGTGTTATGTCGACACAAATAAGATAATCGAATATCTATGCTTGACGTTCAAATATTTAAACAAGCTATCTCAAGCTCTATGTATAGACAAAGATACATCTATGTATCGAAAAGAATAAAATTACAAAACTTACGCGTCAGCCTAGCTCATAAGAGTAGACATGAAGTTCTATATGCTGAAAGACTCCCAACAACCTCTGTTTTTAAGTTTAAACTATATACCGAGTCTCATAATTTTATCAAAGAAACTTTAAAGAATTTATTTGTTACGTAGAAAATTTCAACCATGTGCTTTATATGAACAATTATTGGATATTTGAGAAATATGTAAGACTCTGTGTTAAAAATAAAATTTTATGTTGTGACACTATGCGAAATAGACGAGATAAGCTAAGCGAATATATAACTTAAAAAAAGAGAATGAATAAAAACGATTAATTTTTCTCAAAAGAATAATATTAATTGTGCACTGTAATATGGTAAAGCGGTGTTTGTTTTTATATAAACATTTATAAACTTTAAATCGAAGTTAACAGAGCGTAAAAGAGTGATTAAGAAGTCTCATGAAAAAAAATACAGCGCAAACAAGGAATAAGCGGATAAATACGATCAAATGTTAAATTGATTTTTTAATAGAGAAAAAGTGTCAAAAAGGAAAATAAATTGGCAGCATATTTTCTAATTAATAACGCATAATTACCATGTATTATATAAGAAGAATTTTTTCTGCACAAAACAGAGTTACGACACTCCTTACATTTTTAAAAATAATTAAATGTTTAGCTGAAGATGAAATATCAAGTCGACTGCAGAATAAGCACAGATAATTAAAGACCTCCGGCAAAAAAAGCCTCCAGTAATAAAAGCTCTAACTGCCATTTTTGTTATTTAAAGGAAATGCGAAAAACAGCAACTGTGAATGCGAAAAGTGTTATAAGTGCTTGTTTTTAATCAATGTTTCAAAGCCTAGCACAAGTAAGATATAGTTTTGAAAGTGTAGGCTTCGTACTAACTATTGAATAGAATTTTAAGTTACTTCATTTGTTTTTCAACAACCGTAATAACAATAATTTAAAGTTTTTACAGTTCTGGAACTGGCCAAAAGTCTTTGAAAAAACATAGTATATAGTATTTTCATTTAAATAAAAATATTTTTTTGTATTTTTTAAGTTATTTGATTATAAAAGGATTTTAATTAAATAAAAGTGCTATGAAAAGACAAGTTTTGTTTTAAATAAATCACTTTCTATATCATTTATTTAAGTAGGCAAACGTCTTATTATCTGTAATATGCGACATATTTAAGTCTTAGTGTTTAAATATTTCAGTTATTTCGTAACTTTATTATAATAGTAATAAATTACAAATTTGTTTTGTAGTTAATTAGTTCTTGTCTAGTATCTTTCATTATAATTTTTTTTAAGCAAACTACACTATAATCTCAACTAAGTAAAAACATTTAAGAAAATCCACGACATTATATAGTAATTTTTCATATTATTTATTGAAAGCGACACTAAAACACGCATTAGTGTCGCTTATATACCCAAATCGAACTAAAACAAAAAACAAACGAGTTTTATGAAAAATAAAAATAATTGAAAAAAAAGACTAAAAGCGACAAAAACTGTTTATTTCTAACGCTGCGACAGCAAAAAAAGCGAAACTTGGTTATCATTTGCTAATTAAATTCGAACTTTGATTAATTTTCGGTTTGTCTTTAGTTAAATCTTTTTACTTAATTTATTTATAATAGAATTTTGCTTAATATAAATTATAATGGGGAAGAGATAGTAAGCAAGTGGCGTTAATTGTTCGCAATATGTGTTATATATATGTGGCGTGATAATAACGTTGCCGTAATAATACGGACTATAACTCTATAATAGAAAATGTATTTTTTGACTAAAATTGATTAAAGAGGCTGGCGTAATAATACGGTCTATAATAAATACATGTTTTTATATTATAATTTTGTGTTTTTATTATAGACCGTATTATTACGCATGATTGGTGTAATAATATGGCCTATATTAAGTTTATCTTTTTTCTATTATAATTTTGTGTTTTTATTATAGACCGTATTATTACGCCAGCCTCCTTAATCAATTTTAGTCAAAAAATACA
>SBJP01000495.1:0-14215 GCA_014805705.1 Cucumispora dikerogammari
ACCAACCTTTTTCATGTTTTTAGAATCAAGACCAAAATTTACCACCCTAAGCATCAAGTCCCTTTTTTACCCCTATTTGGCATCAAGTCCCTTTTTTACACCTATTTTGGTATCAAGTCCCTTTTTTACCCCTATAAGGGTAAAAAAGAGACTTAATCCAAATTTTTTTCATTAAAAACACTTATCCTGTATTTTATCATAAAGCCTTATTACTTAATTTTAATAAATAATAAAATTTGAGCTAAAAAGCCTATCCCGTATTTTACTACTGCACTTATATGAAATCAAATAAACACGTTTGCTTAATAACACAAAAAAGTTAATATCTATTGAAAATTAAAAAAACGATATATAATGTGAATGTTTTTTTTAATATGATAAAAAAGAATATATCAATGCGACACTTAGTAAAATATAAGATTTTTTGTCTAAAACTAGTAAAATAAAAAAAATTTATCACATAAAATTAAATGATGAATATACTAAAATTTTAAATAAAAAATTTTTTATTTTAAAAATTTGCTCAAATTAATCTTTTAATTTTGACTAGAAGCGAAGTACATTTGCTTTAACTTGTGCGAAAACATGTATATATTGTTTTTTTTAATTCGTGCAAAAACAAGTTGTTCGCGGCTAAAAAGAGAAAAAACAATATTTCTAAAAAAGCATAGTTTTACAGACAGTGGCGATCTTAATCACTAAAAACATGTCTTGTGTTTTTTCAATTTTTTATTTTTTTAAAAATATTATCAGGTTTATATAAATTTAAGTTTGTTTTTCAGTTTTTTTAATTCTTCGTGTTATAAAAAAAATTTTTTTTAGTCTATTTTATATAGTTTACTCTATTTTATCTTCATATTTAATTAGTTGCCGAGTTTTACTAGTAATTTTTCTTATAGGTTTTTTATTTAAATTACGAGAAATTTCACAACAAATCAAAGGCTTTAGTACAAAAATGTTTAAGAACTCTAAAAACTTTTGAAAAAAAATCAAAGTTTTTAAATTAAACTTTTAAGCATTGCAGGCCTACTGTTAAAATATTTTTTCAGTTTTTGAGTAAAATTGTTAATTTTTCTATAATAAAATAAAATATAAAAAAAGCTTTTTGCAAGTAAAGTATAGCCACTATTTTTCTTAGTTTTTTTTCAGATATGTTTTAGTCTTTTTTATTAAAATTTTTTGAGTTGACGTAATCTTTGCATTTTTAATATATCACCAAAGTTTTGAGCCCTTAGAGTTAGATATAATCGTCTTGCGGTCAGAAGAGGATGTTTTCGATCTATATTAGTTAACGTTTACCTAATATTTATATATTGTTATAGCTTCTGTTATTTTTTGTTATTTTTTTTATTTTAGACATACATACAGCATTCATCATCTAGAGATTATAGGTTAAAATTTTTGTTATGATAAAACAAACACGTGTTTTTGAACAATGTCGATGTGTAAAAATTTACTACGTTTTTTATAGTCTATTAGTGTAAATTTGCTTTCATTGAGATATGTTTTTTTTAATATTTTTTGTTTAAATGAATCACGCGTTTTTTAATTTGTTTTTTTAACATAAAAGACATCAGTTAAATATTTGCAATTTGTTTTTTAAAGAACTATTTAAGTTTGATTAAATAGTTGTGCGTTTGTTGCTTTAATAACTCCTAATCTATGAAAGAAGATGTTAAATGGTGTTCAAATATGTGTGTAAAAAAAATTTTTTTTTGGATGAAAAGTTATAATTTTTCTTTCGTCTTTTTTATATAAAAAATTTGTTTTTCAGTCGAAAATTTTTTTTAAAAAGTTACATCAAATATTCATTTTATTGTCTTCAATAGTTAGTTGATCAAAAAATGTCAAATTCATAGAATATAAACTGTGATGTTTTTCGTGTTATACAATACGTTTTTTTACAAATCAACACAAAATTTGCTAAAAAGTATAAATATATTAAATACTGTGAGCTCTAATTTTTAAAATCAGTAATAAATTGGGAGAAAGCTTCTTTAAGTTTCGATTTGAGGTTTTTTTATATTAATATTTACTAAGTTTCTAGATGTCTCTTAAAATTATATTTTTATTGTTGTGACTGTCAAATGAATATAAAAAACATATTCTGTGTCATAATATGGCTTGTAAATATTTTAATTGTTTGAAAACGTCTATTTAATATAAAATGTTTTTGTTTACAATTTTTAATATATTTGAGATGTCTTGTGATTTAAACTATTTTATTTGCAAAAACATGATCAAAACTTTTGAAAAAAATTTACCGAAAACTGTATAAAGTGATGTTTTTATGTTTCTATGCGTATTTTTACATTATAGAAGTTTTTTAAACTTAGCTAACTTTCATCTTATTACATTATTATAGTGAGATATTTGTTTATACTAAACTTATACTGTAAAACACGTTATATATTGAAAGATTTAATTTATTTGAATATCACTTTGTATTTTTTTCTTTTGTTAATTGATTCTAACTCTTTCACAATTTTTGACCGTTATAATGGTCAAAAAAAACATAAAAATTCAAAATGTTTTTTATAATGAAATGACCAAAAAAAACTACAAAATTCAAAAAGGCCATTATAAAAGTCAATAAAAAACTAAAAAAATTAAATTGCTACTATAATAGCTAATAAAACATAATAAAAAACTAAGAAGTGAAATTTTAAATACTTTAAAGAAAACAGCATAAGTACGAAAATTACTTTTGACATTTAAAGATAAAAAAAAGAAAACACATATTATTCTTTAAAGTGCAACAAGCCTTTGTGTATCGGCAGTTGTTATATGTGCTATCACAGAGAGCGTCAATGGGAAGCCAGGGGCACAGAAAAAGCCGTGAAAATTTGCTTGAGACTCTGAAAAATTACTCAGGGCTCAACTTTTTAAGTCGTAAAAGATCGAAAATTCTAATCATTAATTAATTTAACAGTTTTTTTATTTTCTTGATTTATGGTTTGGAACGTTGTTTTTTCGCTCATGAGCAAAAAAACGATTTGAGCATGGTTTATATATAAACCAGCTGTCAAACAAAAATTGTCTATTTTTTAGCAAACATATGTTATATCGATTACAGAAAAATTTATCGGAGGGCCCGCAGATTTTAATATTGGCAATACCTGGGCTATCATGAGAGATTGAAATTGGGCGATGAACTTAACTCTTCAACGAGCAGTGATTCGCCTTTTGAATTCAAATTTTAATAAGAATGTTGACTTTAATAATTAAATTTAATCATTTCTAAAAATGACTTTTTCTGTTTTTTTTGAAACCATTTTTGTTTTTTTTAAAATTTATTTTCAGCTATTATTTTTTCTTCGTTCAAATTGCGAAAGGGCAAGAGTAATAAATATTTTCTTGCGGGGCTTAAAAAACACAAAACATACTTTAAAATAATGAACAACCATATAACAAGTGCCGTTGTTAATACAGGATTCTTTTGGGTTGAACAACTGAGAATTCTTTATAGTAAACTTCAAGTTGACCGCTGGATAGGGTTTCAAATCGCATAAGCAAAATATTTGTTTTTTTTATTTTCATGGCGTTTCATTTTAAGTGAAAAACAAGACTATAAAAAAAACAGCTCAATATAACTTCAAAGTGTATGTACTATATTTTATCTTTATAGTTTTTCGAAAGCATTACTTTCGTTGCTTATTGGAAATATCGTCTGTGTTTTTTATTTATAGAAAAAAAACGAATTTAGAACAATAATGCTGACAGTATCTGCTTTTTTTTTTCGTCAACCATTAAGTAATCCAACAGTATCAGAACAGCTAAGAGTTGTAACACGTAGTTCATATGATTATCGATCTCCTTATCACAAAACAAAAATACCAAAGAACAAGAAAAATGTAGATACAATTATTGCTTTCAACACTAAAGATTGTTTAGATGTTTATTGAAAAGAAAAGCTATTGCCAATTCAGTATGCATCATGCTAGTCGATTTTACATATGTGAGCAATAATAAAGAGATCGTGGTTTTTCCGGACACTGTTTATGCAATTATATTTGAAAAAGAGCTCGAAAAAGCTTAAGCTAACGTTTATATATATCTTAAAAAACAATAAAAGAGTTCTTTCTTTGCGTTTAAAAACAAAAATTTCGTATGCCATCATATCATACATTACAGAACAATCCAATAAATGTTTTAAATCAAGATTTATTCTTCTAAGACCGTTTTAAGTGAGCATAAAAATGACATAGTGAAGAAAATAATATAGACCTAGAGAGAGTGGTCGATCTCTTCTTTAAAAATCTTCATAAAAAATATCTTTGTAATGTAACTTATGAACCCATATTTATGCTTTTCCGAGCCCAATTTTCTTGGGGAAATCTATTGATTTGAAGATGTAATTAATGAAATCGCTTATGTAATCGTAAAAACTGTTTGGTTATAAATAAATTGAATGAAGACGAAGTTTCACAAAAAGCATTAAAATAATACTTCGATGATATGTATACATAAATAGTGCAAAAACTTTTGATGAATACGATCATGCCTCAGCTCCTGATACTGATGCGAAAAAGTTTATAAAAATTGTTTTGACTTAAAGAGTTTTATTAAACATAAATTAAAAGAAAAACAACAACTTTTAAAATTACAATCACCCATTAAGAAAAAGCGATAAAACTTTTTAACTGGAGATTAATAGAAGTGTTATAAAAGACTTTTTTTTATTGTCTATATACTTGTTAACATCAGAAACACACTACGGGACGCGCTATGTTTGTTCTTTTGAAACAGACAAACACAGAAGTTAAACAAGAAACGAGACAGTTTGAAAAAAATAAAGAAAAAAACGTTATCGCGAAGGGTCAGAATGAGGAGGGGGAGGGGGGAGAGGCTACAATCAAGAAAGTTTCCAGCTTTAAACAGAAAAAACATAAAATAACATCAAATTAATGATTTCGCGCAGATAGGTTATTTTAGGGGTTGAAGCTATCTTTTTATAACAAAAACATTTCTTTTTTATTTTCACATATAATAATGTTTCTCAGTGTCATAGAAAACAAAAAAGCATATATTATGTAAGCGAGTTTAACGCTATTTATTTGTTATTTTAAGTTTAGTGAATACAGTGTTCATAGATTTCGATAAGTAATTTCTAGGGTTTTCTAAAAAAAAGCAGAGTATTCTTTACATTTTTTATTCGGTATATTTTAGTTTTGTGTTTATTGAAAAAGAAATGAATAAATATATATTTCATGTAACGCATTTAAGCGTTATCATACACTGGTTGAGGTTTGGTGTTTTTATTCAAGTTTATATCAGAATTAAAAGTTGGTTTTAAACAGTTTTTTAATTAATGAATATGCTTCAATTACACTTTTTCACATAACATGTCATACGAACAAATCATATCCATATAACTCACAAACAAAGTATCTTTTTTCAAATGAAGTTATAAAATTGTTTGAAAAGACAGGCTGTCAGAAAAGTTGTTAAAAAAACAAACAGAACTAAACAAGTGAGTAGATAGAGAAAGCGTTACTACTGACGAAGCTAGGCTAACCACCGAACGTACTGAAGATGTTTCAGCAATGTCTTTAAAAGTAAATAAACGAATATTTTTGTGTATGACTATACAACCTGAAAATAAATAAAAAAAATTAACATCAATTTTTAAAAAAATAAAAAATACAACAGAAACAAAAATTTTTGTTTTCATAAAAAAAATCTTGTTTTTAAATTAAACGTTTCAGGTTAAAAAAGTTTTTAGAAAGTAATTACTAAAAAGTTATTTATCAGATGTTTCATCGAACTTTAATTGCTAGTGTGTTTCCTGTTCTAGGTCTATTTAAACGGAAGTCATGCGCTGATTAGTTTATCCTTGTATTGGAGGCATATAAAGGAGAGTTACTGCGTATAATAACGTGATTTTTCGAAGAAAGTCTGTGATACTGGTTCAGATATCAAAAAAAAAACTTTTCTTCTAATAATAGTGATTTTATTCGACTATTGTTTTTAAAAAACTTGTAAAAATATACTTTAAATACAAAACATGTAGTTTCTGTGTTACATGCTTATTTACTGCTTTAGAGGGGCTGGTAATAAAAGGGTGGAAATTTATCAAACCCTTAGGACAAACATATTTAAAGCTTCTTAATTAAACAAATAATAGCTTAAGTCTATTTATAACGACTTTTTATTATATATTGCGCTGTCGTATATAGAAACTTTTCTGAGATTATATAATAGTTTTGTTTTAAAAACAATTCTTGTTATATAATGAAATAGAAAACCACACACTTGTATTTTGTATGCGTGAGCCTTTTTAATTATTTTCGTATATTTTTTAAATAATTTTTCTTACTGTCATAGTTATATATAAACTAAACCTGACAATTTTATGTCGGTTTTTAGAACCAAATGTCGAATTAACTATTTAAAAGTATTTAAATTAATATTGTTAACTTTACGTCATATATTTATTGTTGCAGAATATATTTTCATGAATTTCGATGGTAAGTCTCAGAGGCTTTCGAGGCAATGTCATGTTTTACAAAAAACTATTATAACATGAAAAAACCTTCTTTATTATATTATAGATTATTTTTTGCTTCGATTTATCTTTTTAAGTTTTTCACTTCACTAATATATAAAACACATTGTTTTTTGTTGTTTTTTTTGAACATATTCATATTAAAAACACTTTTTTACAGCAAACAAGTAAAATTCTTCTGAATAATGTGAATTTGGTTCATATATAAACGAAAATATTTTAAAAAATATATATATATCAGATCAACTCAGAGCTATAAACATTATTTTTGAGCTTTGAATTATTAATGCTTTCGTTTTTTATATTAGCCATTAAAATATCAATTTTTATCAAGTTTCAATTTTTTTTCAGTTAAATGTACATACAATAAAAAAACAACGGGTTTTTTTCGATTGAAATGACTAAGACACAAAATCTCGGGTTTGAAAATCAAAAAACTATATTGAAAATATTTGAGTTTTGTTAAAATATTATCTGATATCAGATAATTTTGTCAGTTGTATTTACGCTATTGTAGATAACATATAATTATTATATCTCGCTGCATTATGACAGTAGAATATCTGAACAAGAGGATTCGAAAAAATTTTACTTAAGGCAAGTGCTTCTAGTGAAAAAGAGAAGTTTTTTAATGAAATCAATTCAAAACATTTTTTTTGCAAAGTCGGTAAAACATAAACCCAGACAATCTAGTATTAGACCTCTGTTTAATAATCTTAATCATCTATATCAGAGAGGCGACGTGTATATAGATATTAAAAAGACTTTTTTAAAATTAAAACCTAAATTAAACAGAAACTCACAGGCTATATTATGCTTTATAACAAATGATGAATCACAATATTTGAATACTAAGTATGTTAATGTATAATTTGGGCCACTATTTGTTTTTTAAAAACTTCGTCTAGTATATCGTGGAGTTTTATTGCACGTTTCTGGTAGTTGTGTTAAGAATAACGTATTAGAAATTAAAAAACTTTTTTTGTGTATTATTAATCTATCTTTTTTTTGTTGAGTTCGTAGGTTATATAGCGAAAAGAAATGCAAAAATTTAAAACACCAAACTCAAGTCTTTTTTATACAACATGTTTTGTTTATATGATTCAATATCTGCGCTAAGAGTCAAAAACACATTTAAACACGTTGGTTTTTTGATAACAGATTTAAAACACAAGGTATTGAAACCCAACAACGAAAGATAAATTAAACTATTACTGAACGATCAGTCCAACTATGCCCGCAATAGATATTTATAAGATGTAAAATTTAGTTTTTGGGCGGTAGATATTATTTTGAATACTTTCCAGAAGATATATATATTGTTTCTTTCGATGAAAAAGATCAAATAATTATTTGAGTATGCAAATCTATCAGTTAAAAACGAAACGTTGTATATATTTTTAAGCTATATACATAGAATCTTTGATTTTATGAGATATAATAAAACAAACTGTGGGGCGTTTTTTAGAAACGAAGGTGCACAAAAGTATTTTAAAACATTTTATTTTTGATGATAAATTGAAGATATATATTTATATAAGACAAATATTTGAAAAAAATAAGTTTATTAACATAGGTAAATGTTTTAATCAAACCTTTTCATCCAAAATTTTTATGAACGATTCGAAAGACTTAAAACTTCGATTTTTAACAATAAAAAAATCTCAATGTTGGTGGAAATAGTAACTAAAAAAACAGCAATCAAAAAGTGTGTTAAAATACAAATTATTATATTTTAAAAAATATACCTCAGCGATTTTAAATAAATTAATCATGTTTTTATTATCAAATATAAGAGTTTTCTAAAATGATATAAATGCCTTTTTTTCTATTTTTTTGGTCTTATAAAGGAACATAAAATAGCGTTCTTTTAGATTTCTTTAAACATTAGCAGACATCTTTATTCGCCGTGTAAGATGAGTCATCTTTAGTGAACATTTATAATAACAATTTCAATGTAATCAAGTAAATTTCATAAAAAACAAACGGTTTACTTAATAAAACGATTGTTAAGAACAGATACAGATATATCTTCAAACAAATTTGATTGTATTTGTCAATAACTGTATCTATATTTTGAGTTTGTCTCTCAGATGATCAAAAATTTTTTTATGTTTAATATTTTTTGGTTTGTATTTAGAAAAAATTAGCTTGGTTTAAAAAATATATTTACTTATATTTTGACTATTTTTAATCATTTTTTAAATAATTTGTAAGAAAAAAAACACCACAAGAAGCAACAACAAACAAACAATTTCGGGCTATTACCCAGTGAAAACGAGACCATTTTTATTTTTACTTTATATTGTAACGAATGAACAAAGAATATCTTTTTTTATTAAAAAACCTGGCTTATATATTTTTTATTTATTTTATTAAACGAGATTATTCTGACACTTCATTAACTTTCGTGATTGGAATATTGCACAGCTAATGTACTTTTTTGCGTAGTTTCATAAGAAAAAGAAATATCTTGATTCAGCTGTCGAATGTAGATTTATTTGTTTTTTCTCATTATTTTTCTGTGTGCTTTCTAATTATATTAAAAACTGACGTGAGAGAGTGTATTAGTATTTGTTTTTTTTTTGTTCAATTATGTGTTGTAACGTTATTTTCGCTTATTAAAAAGGTTTCCAATTTTAAATTTTGTTAATATAAGATTTAGCTTTCGTGAATCGTTTTCTACACTTGGTCAGTATTTACTTAACATTGTAAGATTTTTTCAGAAAAAATGTTGACTTTATTTAATGCTTTTTATAAGCCCGTAATATACTTTAAGAACTAAGAGTTTTTTTCCTTTTATATTGCGATTATAGAATATATCAGTTCTAAGTTTGAAAGTATTTTGTGTCCTTAATTAATTTTAAATCGATGTTTTTAATAAACTAACCATATAAATATTTGATAGAAAGAAAATACTTCTATCTTAATTATGAGCATCAAAATGTATATATATGTAGTTTAAAGAACACTGTTTTTATTAAACGATCAAATTATTTACCTGATAGTTAGTTGTTTTGATGTCTTTTTATAAGAAAAGAATATGTTTTTTTTGAAAGTGTCAATTCGATCAAAAAATCGAATTTATAAAAGTTATCACCTAAAACGGCGTTTGTGTCTCTAAGCCGATTTTAAGTGAACAGTAACCACAAATTCACTATATTTTTATATTACCAAGTCTTAAAGTATCAAATACACTATATTAGAGGCTTCTGTATATATATTAATATTATTCCTTAAGTCTTTCTGTAATATAACCTGCCGCAATTATATAAATGAAATCGAATATTAATTATATGTCGTAAAAACTCCGATCACGAAGTTTTTTTAATAGTTTGACTACTTTTAGCTGATGTCTGTTGTATAAAAGAAAATTTTTAGCTTATATTCTTTGAGCAAGCAAAAATTTTGAAGCTACAGAGTTATCTATTTTGTAGTTATTTTTGCGTAAATATTTTTTTTTCTGCAAACTTTTGGTTTATCATAAAGAAAAAAAAACAATACACAAGCAATATTAATAATGAACGAGATGAGGTGTAATTCTGTTTTAACTAGCTAGCAAACTCTATTTTTTTAAACCTTTATATGAGCAAGCTTAAAACAAAATTTCTATCTTTAGTAAAATATGTTGTCAAAGTGTGTGTATTATAAGGTCTTGCGTGGAAAGTTTTAATTTGTTAAAATTTTTACAGTAAGCATTGATCTCGTCTGTTTCAAATATTTATTCTTGTGAAAAAATATATAATTTATATATTTATTTGTGATTATTACGACAACTCTTCGTATCTTTTTTTTACAACTATTTATTGTATTATTTCAAAATTTCCTGTAATTTTTAGAACTCTTATGTTTTCCGTCGCTTTTCATCTTTGTGTTTTTGACAAAATGTTGCAAAAACTTCTTGAAATTGTCGAATTTGTTTTGAACTTATGTTAAGCTCTTTTTTTTACTTTCAAGTTCAAGAATCTAAATTAACAAAAAATCTGTTTAGGTTTTATCTTGTTATGTATTTATTGTTTTATTTTTATTTATCTGTTTCTTAAGCTTTTTATAAGAATTTAGTTGAATAAAAAAACTAAAAAAACATTTTCAAAAAACACCAAATTTGTTTTTGTGACTCAATCAGTCTTTTTATAAGAATTATAAAACAATTATAAACTCACAAAAAACTACGCAAAGACGAACGACTTTCCAAAAACATAAAAGTGAGTTTTTCAGTTTATAAAACATACAAAAAAATTTTTTAAAAATTTCACAAGACTAATTTTCTGACATTTTAGTAAATGAGCTAACTTCGGCAAATCATCTATGTATAAAATAAGAACTCTCTAATTTAATTAAGCGTTCTTTAATTTTATATAGTATATATTGACAAAGTGAATCAACGATAAAAACATACAGATATAAAATAGTTAACAAATAGAAAAGTAGCTGATATCGAAAAAACGTTTTTTTAGCGAAATAAACTAACGATTGAATAATCTTTTATTAGAACAAAAAAACGTATTTGTTCCGTTAGTCTGTTTTCAAAATCGGCATCTTTATTGTGTGTTCCGCTGAACGAAAGGCAGAAATGTAAGTTTAAAACAATCTATTCAATAATTAACGAAAACATCTAAAATTATAAACTTACTCGAAAACTTAAAAAAGATTGTTTTAGGCGGTGATGTCTTATATCAAAAAAAATTTTTTTTATAAAAAACATTCTATCACACAATTATGTAATTAAAATAAACACTTTTTTGAACAATGTTAACAGTTTAATTTTATCAAACAGAGCAATAACGATTAAAAAAAAGTAGAAAAAAGCTTTTCTGTATTATCTCTGATTTATACTGTTATAGCGAAAGATATTTTCGAAAGTGAGCATTGTAAGAAAAACGTTGGTTGATAAATACAAGTTTATTAATTTTTATTCTCTTAATTTATTTTGACATCGCCGATAATTTTTTCTTAATTAATAAACACTCACAACAACTCCAAACGTTTATATTATATTATATTAAACGTCTATTGTAGACTATATTATTATTGAACATTTTAATATATCGAATATATATTAATGAATATATTTATCTTTTCATTACTTGATATATCTAGAAGATTATAGTATTAAAAAACACATGCTATCAAACACTTACAATATATTAAAGAAAGTTTTTTGTATAATAACTTGATATATTGAAACTGTGTAAATTAAAAACATACTACTATAGAATCACGATGAGGAGGCTGATTAAATTTTTTTGTATTTTTCTGTAAACACTTTAATATTAGACAAGTATCAATAAAACCCTTGTATACGATAATATTTTAGTTGCCAAAATAAAAATGAATGTTTTGAACCCAAGTGTTGCAACATATTTTATAGATCTATGAAAAATATAATGTTGTTTTTGTCTTAATTAGAAAGTCGAAGAAATAAAACCCTTCTTATTGGCGATTCAAGATATATTAAAATGTTTTATATTAAAATAAGACAACGTGATGTTTCTCTACTGTTTCAATAAAAGCTTAATCGAAGACGTTGTTTGGTGTTTGTGCTATAGAAACGTGAATAATTTACCAACTATTAATATCGTAAACTTATGATCTTGTACGAATACGGCGACTGCTATCCAGCGAACAATTTTTATTCTAAAAAATATTTTAAAATATAACAGCTTTTTTTCTGCTACTAGTTTATAAGTCTTTTTTATTTGTTACTTCAATAAATAAACCTTTTTTTTAAAACCCTTCTACTGATTTTTTTATTTAGTATGAAGTCTTTGGCTTGCTCTAATGTTTATTGAGGCAACCAAATGCACTTTTATGTTTTTCCAAATGCAAATGTTTGTCTTATAATAGACATTATTAAAGAGTTTAAAATAGTAAAACATACATTACTGTATTCAAATGAGCTGTTGTGGCTCGATATAACTCATTATATTGTAGGCTCAAGAATGTTGAAGACAATTTTAATTAAATGTCAACTGTTAACGAACCCCACACGTCACGAGCATTCCTCCACTTCACAGACTTTCCACCCACTGTAATTTTATTATAGTATTTTTGTTATAGTTTTTCTAATATTTTTTTTCTTCTCATTTCGTTTTTTCTCTTCTCTTCTCTTTTATTTCCTTTCCGTTCCGTTTTGCTTCGTTTTGTTAATTTTTTCTTTATTTGTAGAATATATATACTAACATTATACTACGTACTGAAGCTTCTATTCTATATAGTAGTAATTTAAGTAGGTCTGCTCAATTTCGAAAAGAAGCTGTTTTTTTTATTTATTTAATAAAGCCAGTTCAACAAAGAGAAGTAGAGTGAAATATTTGAAAATGTAACAAGATTTATAAAGTTTTAACATTATTTTTTTTGGATGTCATAGTGGTTATTTATAACCTATTTTAGTTCTATTATAGTCTGCTGTTTGTAAAATTTAAGTTTACGTCTATCTTGCTTTAATTAAAAAACTTTTTTTGAAAGCGGTTTCTGTTTTTACAGAGTTTAATATAAAATCAAAAGAATAACGGGCGGTTGTTTGTTCTCAAAGAGCTGTTTATGAGACTTTTTTATAATATAAGTGATAATTTTAGAAACGAAGTTGTTTATAATAAACAGGGCCTTTTTCGAACGATATATTTTATGAGAGCGACTTTGTATCTTTATCGATGTTTTAGTTTTTTAAATATTTTTTAGAGTTAAATTTAAGATAGTATATAAAACTATATAAATGTTAACAAAAATCATTTTTTGACATGCGGACTATAAAAAAATAAAGCTTTATAAAAGCAAGACTTTATTTGTGCTCACTTTAGCTCATCTGAAAGGTCTATGATATTTTCGTAGATGTGATGTTGATTATGTAATAGAGAGCTGTGTACGTTTAAAATGATGAGAAGTATTAAGTTTTTTTGTCTTTGACACTAATGAATATGAAAAGCAACAGATTTTGATATTGGGTTTTAAAAGATTAAAAGTACTAAAAACAAGTATTTCTTTAGAATATCAATTTTTCGTAAAAAATAAGAGTTTATTTAAATTTATGAAAGTTTTTATTTGTGAATTAATCAAACTCGTTTTTTTAATTTTATACTGTGTTAGTCCATATATTGAATTTACGATTTTATGTAATTATAAAGTCGTTCGAAACTTATTTTCGAAATAGGTATGAGAAAAACAATACGTTTAGAAATATTGAAAACATTGAAAATACCAACGATTATCGATAATATTTTTAAAAGTATCTTCAGTGTATTTTTATTCACAATTTTATAATAATGAAAGCTTGTTTGCAGTCGTGAGGTGTAAAAAATATCATATAAATGTATATACCTGTAAAACAAAACTTATTATATTAGGTTTAAAAAGTATTCCTTTATTCTTAGATATTTATTTAAGCAAAAATCGCTTTAGCGGAGAGAAATGGAGTAAAGATTGTGTTATCTTTTGAAACGCATTAACAAAAACAACTGATATATTGTGACAAATGCGAAACAGTGTCTTAGTTTTCTAAAACTTCTGTTTATTTTAAAAAAATTTTTTTATGGCCTTGAAAATTATTTTTTTCTACTCGATTCAAGCTTTTTTGCGCTATGATTTTTTCGTTTTATATACTGAAATAGATACTTAAAGCCGACTTAAAGTGATCAGTGTGTGTATCCAGAACTATTTGTTATCTATTTTTTTCAAAAAAATTAAATTATAATTTAAAATATAATGTTC
>SBJP01000496.1:0-14207 GCA_014805705.1 Cucumispora dikerogammari
CTTTTTTTTTGAACGGCGCTTTTTAGAAGCCTAAAAATTTGTGGCTGTGATACGGTATTGGTTAATTTCTTTTAAATTCCGGATTGTGTTAAAGAGTTAGCATTACTAACGATATTCCTAATACTCGTATGGGCTTCTATATAGCCATTTTTTTGGCCTGCTTTCGAAAAAACTTGACTGAATGTTTCCTCACCGACCGCGTCAACTATCTTCTGTATAGTTTTAGTGACAGTGTTGTAACTCAAATTTGTTAATGCTGCCAACTCTGTTGGTGTTTTTTCTGAATGTAGTTGTTTAATTAGATTAAATTTTCTTTGGTCACACATACTTTTGGTTTTCGTTCAGTCATGATTTACTTTTGTATTTTTAAATAAAAAATTTATTAAATTACAATGATAATTATAAGTTTCTTTATTTCACTATTAGTCTATATTAGTTCTAATATTAATTATATGATTGTCCAAAATCTTGGTCAGTTAAAAGATAATATATAGTATTTAATATCTATTTCTTTTTTCGAAACAATATTCATTTTTAAATATTTTATTAATTTTGATGCAAAATATTATTTTTAATTAACTTATCACTTTTACAAATTTTCTGGTTTTGGAAAAATAATATTTATTGTGTATAATAGTGTTTTGGCTTTTGTACTTTTTGTTTTCTATTCGTAATATTCAGGTTGAAGCCTATTGTTTGTTTTTGAATACATAATATTTATTTTTGAATACATAATATTTATTTATGAATAACCCTGTAT
This sequence comes from Cucumispora dikerogammari, assembly GCA_014805705.1. Lineage (NCBI taxonomy): Eukaryota > Fungi > Microsporidia > Cucumispora > Cucumispora dikerogammari. The sequence continues at coordinate 761 of SBJP01000496.1, forward strand.
TAATCGCGAGAACAAAAATAGTCATCCGGCAAGTACTTTAAAGTTGGCTGTGTTATAATCAAAACATAAAGAAAAAGGTGTTTGTAAAAGAACAATAAGAAAATACTTACACAACATAAAACTTATTTCAGCAACAGCTGCGATCAAGCCCCTTCTAAATCTTGTTCATATTAAAAAAATTAGAAAACTGTGAGAAATAGTCTAGATAGCTAATGAATAGGCGCAAACGTGTGGTTTTTAGTGAGGAGTCTAAGTTTAATTTGTTTAACAACATAAAAAAATAAAAGTCTAGCGAAAAGCTAGTAAACGATATTAAATAAAAAATTGTGTTTCGTCTGTTAAACACGGTAGAGATAAAGTAATTATATAGGGCTCTGTATAGAACATAATGAGTTAGAAACTAATTGTTGTGTTGTCGTGGGACAATAGGCAGCATAAAATATACAAGAATTCTATTAAGTTGTTTAAATGAATCTATCGAACAGTTGAAGATTTTAGGTAATCTATTTTTTCAACAAGACAATGCATTCTAGCACACATCGAAGTATACTATAAAATTTTCTAAAAGCAATTGTGTTCAAGTAATAAAATAGCCAACGTGTTTTTTAAACTTGAATTCCATGGATAACTTGTAGTCATATATAGATAAAAAGCTTCAAAAAGATGTTATTAAAAACAAGATTTATTTAATCAAAAAACTTAACAAAATTTAAATAAATATACTCAAGACATTTATACAAAGTCTTTATCTAAGCTTTTCGAAAAAAAATTAAGCTAGTATTTCGCAACAAAAATAAACATATTCTATATTAAAAAAAATTTAAAAACATTTTTTGTAGCAGTTTTTTTTATTTATTAAAAAACTAAATAAATAGTTTTAAAAATATTTTTGTATGTGGTTTTATCTATTTAGTATTATCAATAGCGTTTTTTAACTGCGACTAGCTTTGGCTTCAACGATTGCTGTTTTTCTTAGAAAAACGTGAAAACCTTTTTTTGTGCCAGGCCTTAAAAAGATAAAAATTTGAATAAAAAACTATACTTTGTCGTTATCTTCAAAATATTGTCAGATTTGTGTAACCGAGCAATATCGAAAATAAAACAAGTATTATTGCGATTCATATTGTTTTTTACGTGATGACATGATTTTCAAAAATAGTTTGTAAATATATTGGCAGAGACTGTTAAATTGTTAATAGTCTTTCGTATATAACTTCAGTTGACGATATGCTTAAAATTAATGTCACTGAACGGCCTTTGACTGTCCTAGCAGTATATTAATCTTGTTTCTGTTTCTGGTTTTGCTCTGATATTTTTAAACGTAAAAGTTAAATAAAGTTTTATTAATAAAAATTACATCATTTTATTTTTCTCTGTAGTTAATATTGAATTACAGTCTATATGCTTTTAAAGATAGTTTTTTCTAGGCTATTTATTTTGTTTAGCTTGCGGTAAATTTTTTTTTACAGTTTATTTTTAATTATAGTAGACCTCGCTTAACATAAATAAAGAATTTTAAAATCCAGAGTTTTTACTTTTTATAATCTCTCGTCTAATTTCTTTTAAAGTTATAAAAGAGTTTTGTGAGATTAAATCTTCTATTTTTTTAAAATAGCTAGTGTTTTAGTACTAATTCTCCACTCCCGCCTCGGTTTTTCTTATTAATATTGTTAGTTTTTTAACTTACTGATAATATTTCTTGCACTAGTGTAATTCTTTTTAAACGTTTCTAAAGCCACTTTAACACTTATTTCTATATCACACAGCACGGATAACGCACAATCGTTTTTTATTTGATATGTTTTTACGCGAAGCTGGATGTATAGTGTTAAGCTATGTTTGATTATCGAGGTCGGTTTGTATGATAGTGTCTTTAGTGTTTTTTAAGCAGTATTTTTATTTTTAATTTTATTAAAAAATCGTTGTTTTAAATTGTTTTTTGGCTATATTAGGATATAAGCTTTCCTTTTTTTTATCTAAAAAACACCCCTCTATGTGGACGAGAAAGAGAGTTGAAATTGAATGCGATTCTGTAATCGGTTGTTTTAATTTATGTGTTTAAATGGGTCTTTTAAAAGAAAATGGGTCTTGTAAAAACTGTAGGAAGATAATGGTTTTGAGGGTGAAAAAGTCGAGGATAGTTTGAGATAGCGTTGTTTGGCTAAGAAGTGCTTAAAAAGGGAATTAGTATCTAAAAAAATTCTATTTTTTTTAGTTTACGTTTTCCTTTAAAAAGCATAGTGAAGATTATTTATTTTTGGTCTAGAGATACACCAATAAAAGATATAATTCACAAGTTAGAGGTGAGTTTTGATGTTGTTGGGACGATTTTAGATATTATCTGTTTGAAACTACAAGGACAAAAAAAACTAAAAATTGGTGGTTTGGGTTGTATTGTTGAAGTGGATGAAACAAAACTTACAAAAAGAAAAGGTAATGTGGGTAGAGTTCCAGAAACAATTTGATGTGCCGGGAGAGTTTGTAGGGTACATAAAAAATTTTTTTATGAACTCGTAAAAAACTGAAGTGCAATTACTCTAACTTATATATAAAAAAACATGTTAAAACAAGTTCAACGATAATAACATATGAATTAAAATGATATTCTGGGCTCGAAAAAGTTTTTTTAGTCATTTAAGAGTAAACTATAGCAAACACTTTGTCGACTCTGATAACCCTATGATTCATACACAAGGGATAGAATTCTTATGGGGTAGGTTAAAAAAATACATAAAAAAACAAGGAACAAATCAAAAAATTACCTTACAGAGTTTGGTTTTAGAGTTTAAATTTAAACGCTTTGAAAAAAACGTGTTTGAAAAATATGGACCATTTTTTCGGTTAATCATTATCTAATAAATTTAATTCAAGTTTTTTTTAATTTTTAAATCAAAAAAAAGGAAAGGCCTATATTCCAATTTAGCTTGTTTTTTTTTGCGTCTAGTTTTCACTCTAATTTTTTTTATATTGAAAAGCTAAATTTTCGACTTACAGAGTTTTTCATAAATATAAAATCTTTTTACCAAAATATAAAATTAAATTATTATAAATATAAAATCTTTTTTTTATAAAAACATATTATTCTTTTTTTTATTTGTTAAAACATATAAAAAAAGTGCACAATCTAACTTAAAAAAGATAAATTTTTTAAGTTTCGCTAAAATTTAGATTAAGTACAAATTTAAGTTATTGTGAAATCCATAAATCAAAACGAAACACAAAGATAAAAACGAACAACAATTACCAAAGACATATTAAAAATCATTAAACAAAGAATACAATATCAGAAAATGTGCTGAATAACCCGAAACAAGTTATAAGTGTGCTTATGACTTAATAAAAAAGATAAAAAGTGAGAATTCAGACGAAACCATATTGGGCACAAAAAAGGAAGACCGACCTTGTTAAACAACTCTTTAAAAAACAAAGTCGGGCATTTTATTCCAATGGCCTAACTTTAACTTTAAATAAGATAAAAAAAACTAATAAAAAACATACGAATGTGAGTATAGCCAACTTTTTCAGAACTATTAAACAAATAAATTATAGTCGAGAAAGATTATGTAGAGTACCCGAAGAAAGAAACAGCCAAAGAATTTTAAAAACGACGCAAATATTTTGTCGTAATATTAATGAAGAGGCCGATAAAATTTTGGTTTTTTTTAGATAAGATGAAATTTAATTTACATCTCTTTAAAAAATTTGGTTACTCACAGATAAATACGAAGTGTTTTATTGCTGTTTTTGCGAATAAAAACAAGAACATAAGTCTTCTCTGTGCGGTTAAAAAAAAGTGGTGTCATTGCTTTTGCGATTAAAGAAAGATCTTTTGATGGAGCAGCATGTGCGCGTAATTTAAGAAAAACTTATAGGGAACAGTTATATATTCACCAATGACACTTTAATTATAGATAATTGTAGGTTCCATTATAAAGCCGATGTAAAAAGTTTATTGACAAATAATATATTTAATTTTATGTATATTTCAGAATACTCTCCTCCCCTCAATTCAATAGAAGAGTTTTTTTCAACCTTAAAGGGCCAATATACATCAATGAAGCCTCTTCCAAAACAAAAAAGTGAAATAATTTCTAGGCTTGAACTTATTTTAAATAAAAACACTAGGGATCTCAGTGGGTTTTATAGAAACACAAGACAATGAGTTTAAAGGGGGCTTGAAAGGCAATTTTTTGAATAGAATATTTTTTAATCTATTTTGTTTTTTTACTTTTCATAAGTAAATCAAACATTGAGAGCTTATTTGTATTTAATGAATTGTATTTATGGACTTTACGCAGTCTTTTTATATGTTTTAACACATATTTTATATATTAAAATAATATGTTTTTATGTTAAAACATTTTATATTTATGGTAATTTGATTTTATATTCTGATAAATTGATTTTATATTTATGGTAAATTGATTTTATATTTTGGTAAAATGATTTTATATTTATCGTAATAATTTGATTTTATATTTTAGTAAAAAGATTTTATATTTATCGTAATTTGATTTTATATTTTGATAGAACAATTTTATATTTATGAAAAACTCTGTAATATAAAAGATTTTATTTTGAACGTTAGTTTAGCAAGTTTTAACGTCAGAAAATCTAAAAAACGCTTTATTTCAAAGACAGAAAATTTTTTAGTAGTTGTTAATCTGTTATATAAAAAAAGCTTGTGGAAACCATAAATAAGTTACACACAAAAAGGATTTAGAAACAATAAAAATAGAATGTGCATTAGTCCACAAACAAACCCATATGAGTTAGAATAAAACTGAAAAATTTATTAAAGAGAATTATTTTATGATAAAGCGAAATGTTATTAAATCTGTTTGTCAAAATTGTGAAACATGTGCTACAACAAAACGTTAAAAAAAACTATTTCATTAATCAATATAAAAGGCGCCATCACCGATAGAAAGATACCAAATAGATGTCGTAAATATAATTTATTTTTACGAAAATAATAAAGAATATAAACATTTTCTAAACGCGGTTAATGTTTTTTTTTCATCTTTCAATATGTCAACAAAACTAAAACAAAACAGGAGTCGAACTTGTAAGTGCTTTTAAATCTATTTTTTAACAATATGATTATCTTAAAACTATACAACACAATAATGGAAAAAAAATTCGTGAATAAATAAATGTTTATATTTCTAAAAAATAAAGAAAAGCGTTTGACATTCTGTCTAAGACACTCGCAAAGTAACAGACAGGTTAAAAAAAACTAACTAAACCTCGATAAAATGGATTTACCGTTGACTTTAAACAGAAAAAAAAATGAAGTAAATTAATGTTAGACGAAGTATATAGAAGATGTTAAATACACTTATAATATAAGCGTTCATAAAGATTTAAACTATTTTTATTTATGATGTTTTTAAAAAACACAGGTTTCAATACTATAATGATTAGCGACAGTGCAACAAACACTTTTGATCTTAATTTAAGCTATGAATTCACTTCGAGATTTTAAAAGCCTTATAGAATATTTTACAATAAAATTTTTATGGAAGATATAACAAAAAAACTCTAGCAACAACTTTTTTTAAAAAAGACATAATAATAATATAAAAGAAAATTCGTTATTTCTAGAAGCAGAATATTCAAATAACAATCGTTCTTATGTTTTTTAAGCACCGTGGTTTCCAAACGTCATAGAAACCAAAAATGAAAAACATAAGAGTAAAGTATTCATCAAATCTCTTCAAAACTTAAACAATAGTGTTATATCATTTTTCAATCAATATTCACATTTTCCCAATCAAAGTTCACATTTTCCCAATCAAAATTTACATTTCCCTAAATTAATTTTCTAATTAAAATATCTATGTTTTTTATTGTTTTTTAAAGACAATCTAATTAACTACAAAATAAGAATAATATTATAAATAACGGTCTTTTAAGAGTTGAATTTTTTTTGAAAAGATATCGTTTGTTTCCTATCAACACACAGTATTTCTAGTTTTTGAATAAGTTTTAATAGCTTCATTTCTTTCCGAATCAAGTTTATGTTTATTGGGAGTAAAATGTGGTGTCAGTTTAAACCATCATGAACTCTGATATTTACAAAATATACGGGTTGAATTTATAAACAAATTTAGTTTATAGTATTTCTTTTGTATTTTTATTATCGTTTATAAAAAAGTGACAAAAACATTCACCTCCATGAACAACAATGAAAATACAGGGAGAGAAAAAACAAATGATAATAATACACTAAACCAACGTGCTTCCTCTGAAAACATCAACACGAAAAAAGAATGTGCTTAATTAGAGCAGTTTGTGAGAACGAAGTATCAGTCAAAGCTGCAGCCATAACAATCGAAATTAAATATGCGAATGCAAGAAAAATCGTCGCAAAATTTAAAAACACTAAAAAAATAAAAAAAGAAAACAAAGGAGGAAAAACAAGCTAAATATTAACTGAAAGAATATCCAACAAAATTGAAGATTTTGTATCGCTTAGTCTCTCATTGACACTTAAAGAAATAAAATCAAAATTGATAGAAACAAAACCACAGGGTTTTAGCATATCAATTTCCAGCATAGAACATTCACTCTCCAATTTCAAAATAACAATGAAAAAAACGTATAGGGAACTTAACCGAGTGAATATGCCAAATAAAATTGTCCCAAGAAAAGAATATTCTTTCTAGTTCAACAACAACTTCGGGCGTGATTATTCAAAAGTAATATTTATAGACGAAACGTCTTTTAATTTACACAACACAAGAACAATTAGTAGATTATCTATTAGAACTAGAGCCATCGCTACTGTTCCAACAATTAGAGGAAGTTCTATTACTCTAATTTCCAGCATTTCCTCTAATCGCATGATATACAGTAAAACTATATCGACCTCTAGTGTGAAAGGTGATATTTTTAACTAGTATTTGCAAGAACTCTGCTCTCACAAGAGAAATATTTTATTTATTGAGACAGGTTGTCTGATACTAGACAATGCAAGAATTCATAAATTAAACGATGTGGCCGAAATAGTCACTGAGTTTGGATACTCTTTCAAATTTTTATCGCTCTAATCGTATATGTTAAACCCAATCGAAAACTCGTTTTCTAAAATAAAAAATGATATTAGATTAAAAATAAGAATAGAAGAAGGCGGGCAATTGAGTGAATTGATACAACGCAGTATTTCGACAGTTAGCCGGTAAAACTTCGACGGTTATCTTAGGTACATTTTGCGGAATATTGTAAATTGTGCAGCCGAATTACCTTATACTCACCACTAAAGATTCTTGATTGGTTTTACTAACTTTTTTAATGTCTATTTTATAATCCCATAATTTTTTTATGTCTATATACTTTACAATTTTTTAAATAACCGACTACGATTTTTGTTTTCGTAATAAGTTTAGTTAAATATATATCGCTTGTATTTTGTTCTTTTAAACATAATTGTTTGAGAAATATTGTTAGTTTTTTTGCATCTATAAAGTAGCTATTAAGTTTTCTTCTTTTTTTCAAATTTATACTTCTGAAATATTGCAGTTTTTGCATCGTTAAACACGACAATATTTTATCAATGATAAGCTCTAGTCGTGCTTCGATTATTTTAGCATACAAACAAACCGAATATAGATATAATATATTTTCTTTTAAGAGTTAAACAGTAGAATAAATAAGAAAGAAGTTCAAACATTTTTCTGTTTGAACTTTTTAATTAATATAAAACACTTTTTTATCTTTTAATTTTGTTAGAGAAAAGCTTCTAAACAGTATAGTTTAAATAAAATTTTTTTGATTTCAAATAAACAATGCAAAGACGAACAATAATAACAGTATCAACAAGTTTATAAGTACAATAGAAAAATTAAACAAGTCGATTAGAATTTTGTATCGTATATAATATTGTTTTTATTCTGTAGTTAATTAGATTGTCTTTATAAAACAATAAAAAACATAGATATTTTAATTAGAAAATTGATTTGGGAAAATGTGAATATTGATTGGGAAAATGTGAATTTTGATTGGGAAATAGTATATAATTTTTTTTAAATCGGTCGTCGTACTTTCGCCTGTAGGCGAAAGTAGGACGATTCGCCATATATTAAAATAATGTCATTTTTCTTACTTTCGTCTGTAGGCGAATGTAGGACACTTTTTTTAAAAATTTAACAAGTGAGAAAAAATTATAATAAAAAGTTGTTTTTATTAATCAGTTAAAAAGTCCATTATGTTATTTAGGAGTGAAAAAAATGTCTCAATTTTGATTTTGTTGTAGTTTGTTACTAATTGTCTGATTGTGTATTCTTTTTTAAAGTCGATCGATAATAGGAACAGGCAGATCCCAGATTCAATTTTGAGAAGTTGTACTCTTGTGTTCTTCTTCAGAATCGCATAGTAGATTACAGAATCTTGCTATGTTTGGGTGGGCTACTCTAGCCTTATAGTTTATGCCTCTGTGAAATGCTTCGGGTATGTTCGTCGTCCTAGCAACATTGTTCATTATTCTATAATAACAAGACCAAAATTCCATTTCTTATTTTGGTAGTGTTGCGTTGTTTCCGTGTTGGGTCGACGCCCCTATAAATTGTTTTGAAAAATAATCTAGAAACGAATCAATGCGTTCGTTATGTAGGGATGTAAGTTTTTGTTGAAGTTTTTTGAACTCTTTTTTTACGTCGCCGATGTGAATGAAAGGGAGTAAAAGAATTCTTTTTAAAAGTTTATGTGCTTTTTTTTTTCTTTGTATAATGTTACTAGCCCTTCTAATTGTATTCTCCTCCAAATCATTTGTCCGAAGTGAAAGTTACAACCGAAGAATTTGGTGTTCGAGAAAGCGGATTTAATACTATTTAACAGGGTTTTTTCGAAGTCTATTATAATATTGATGGGTAAAGTTTGAGTTAGCTCAGTGAACTTATTGAATGCCAATACGTAATTCTGTTCGGTTTTCGACTCCAAAAGAATATAGCATAGAAGAAAATATTTTTCCAATACGTCTCCATGTATTGTTATAAGTTGATAAAAATGAGAGAAAACGGTTTTAAATGTTTTATCAATACACCACGTATCGTTTTTTTTTAAAAATTTATGTTGAATGTCTGAGAAAAAAATGACAAAACGTTTTCCTTGTGTATCGTTGTAATCATGGGAATCATATCGCATGAATTCTTTGTTTCTGTAATTCGTTCTGAGACTGCTGAGTATGTCTGGCAAAGACGGAATGAAATCTTTCGTGTTCTTGTTTCGTACTCTGTTCGTTAGATTAATCATTGTTTTTCTATTTGGTATATTAATAACTTCTTTATTTGAATGTTCTTTAGTTATGCTTGTTATTATATTTGATGTTCCCAAAGTGAAGATTTTGGCGAGTTGTTTCAGTTTCGTATGGCAAAGATATGATTCTGCTTTTGCTGAATCTGATTTATGGTTGTGTTGCGTATGTGTTATTATTTTGTCGTTTAGGGTTGTAAGCTTTGATGTGCATTTTCTATTCGTGCATCCCCATATACTTGTTTCGTTAACACTCTTGTCATAATTGAATATGAATCCGTTTGTGATTCTAATATCAGCCCCCCTTTTTGATGTCGCTTTTTTTTAATTCTGCCATGGTTTTTTTTCAGTCGTGCTTGTCCTACTTTCGCCTACAGGCGAAAGTAGGTCATGCCTTAAAAACAAAAAAAATTTGTTGCTCTGGCTCTGGCCTTGTTAGATATATGATAAAACTTGATAACTTACTGATCAAATATGTAGAATTAAACGCTCTCATAATGACAGACCATTAGAAAGGGTATTTAGGCGCTGAGAACATTGAATTTCTAAATGAAAAAGTAAATCATGCAAGGAGCTTCGTAGACGTAAATGATAAGACGATATATATACAATCGATATAAAGTCAATGAACCTACTAAAAAAATATGTTAAAAATAGAGGTAAGAATATCAAAAGTAAATGAAATTTTATATTGAGAGATATAAATTTTTTAAAACTCAAAAAACGTTTTTGAGAACCTATTCCTCTATAGTTCACATTTAATACCATTTAAGAAGCCTTTGTTATTAAAAGATTTGTTTTTTTAATATAACTTTTACCTTCACCATCCCCAAATCGATTTAACTCATATAAAAAAAGACATCGGTTTTATTTTAGACTACAAATCGATTTCTTGAAAGAAATATTTCTAACAGAATTATTTTGTATTTGAACAAATCGAAAAATTTTAAATGGCAAACACCTTTTTTTTGTTGATAAATCTAGTGTCACAAAAAATGTATTATTTGCTTAAATGTTTATAAACTTAAATAACAGAAAAACGAATTAAGAAGCCTATGTCGATATATACGAGACAAATATTTTTTGTTTATTCAGTAAGAGAATTGTCTAAATACAAAAAAACACTCACGCAAAATTTTGTCTTTAATAGCTAATAATAAAAAAGTCTCCCAAATTTTCATCGCTAAAAAAAATGAGCTTGGCAATATATTGTTCTAAACATCTACTTCTAATTAACTTTTTGAGAGCTTGTGATTTGTAATATCATGAACTGTAAAAGAGAATGGGCAAGTGACATTAAAAACTGTATTGATCCAATTTATAAAAAGCTAGATGAAATGTTTTTAAGTTGTTTTATGAGCCTTGATGTAATATTCCAATTGATAGTTAGAAAAACCCGTCGTCTCAACAAAAATATATTATTTTTATAATGTTTACTGAGATATAAATATTAAACCAGCTTTTTTAAAACATTTGTAGTTGATAATAATAGACCAGAAAGTTTTTTAATTGCTGTAATGTTATAGTTGAAAATTTAAATTACAAAATATTAAAGTTACTTTGTGTATAAGCGATAATGCAAAAAATGATTAGAGCCAAACAAATGTTATTTGAAAAACATAATAAAATTTTGTGTTTCTGATATAGTTCTCATGAAAACAACTTAATTATTAAAGGTGTGATATCAAATATGTCATTTTTGTAAATAAGCGATGGTTAGTACAAAAATATATAAAAATCGAAATCGTTAAGAGACACATAAAGACGAGCTGGAACTCGATAATAGATAGAATGTTTGAATAAAAAAAAAATTTTGATCCAAAGATGTTAAATTTATAAGAATAAAATACAACAGTTGAATGCGATTTAAGCGCTTTAAAGCCAATAAATAAAAAAGCTCAAGTATTTCTCAAACTAATTCTGCAAACTAGACAAATCTAAAAATGTCTTTTTGTTCAGCTCTTATTGAAATTAAAACTGAAAGTTTATTCTTGGTGTTTATGATATAATTATAAAACGATCTAAATTTGTAACTCACGTGTGTAGCGTGGGAATAAAAGTTGTTTGAAAATACGATGTAAACTTTTCTATAGAAAAATTAAATCTGAAGTGTTTTTATTTAAGGAGGCTGGCGTGAAAATTCGAAGTAAGTTATTTATATATAAAAAATATAGAATTGATTAAGCAAATGTATTGTTTTTATTTTTTTGTGTTAAGCGTGAAAATACGGAGTAAGACGTTTTTGGTGAAAACTAAAATAAAATTTAGAAAAGATCTTAACTCCGTCTTTTCACGCCAGGCTCCTTAAGTTTTTTTCTATAGAAAAGTTTACTTCTATTTTTACGCAACTCTTATTTTCACCCAGCTTTGCATTAAAATACGGAACATTGAATTTAATTAAGCTGATATATACAAAAAGCTTACTCCGTATTTTTACGAAAAAATCAGAAATTAAATAAAGTAGGAAAAAAATACAGGAAATAAGAAAAACTGGTGATTCAAATTTTTAATTAAAGCATTGTGTATCGTTCGGATTGAGTCTTTTCTAAAGTTTTCGAATTGAACGAAAACAAAACCGCTAAAAACTTCAACTATTATAAAAACCACTGCTTCATAAAAGCTTTTTCAGATTACTTTTTCTTCGACGTAGAAACTTGCCAAACTCTTTCGCGATTAAAATTTTCGCACCCACGATAATATTTTGAGCAACCACTCTATCATCACAAGTTTTTTTTATAGGTTTGAACATAGCGGGCGCAAATGTTTCTTACTTTTTGAAGATAAAAAAAATTCTTCCTGGAAGTTTTATTAATATATGTGAAATTTTTATCTTTAAACAAAACAAATGAAGACAAAATAATAGTTTTTTGCTGTAATCGAATTTTCATCTTTTTTCTACTTAATTTAATTTCTGATTTTTTCGTAAAAACACGGAGTAAACTTTTTATATATATCAGCTTAATTAAATTCAATGTTCCGTATTTTAACGAAAAGCTGGCGTGAAAATAAAAGTTGCGTGAAAATACGGAGTAAACTTTTCTATAGAAAATTACTTAAGAGGGCTGACGTGAAAATACGGAGTAAGTTCTTTTTTAAATTTTATTATAGTTTTCACTAAAAACAACTTACTTCGTTTTTCCACGCTCAACACAAAAAAAAGAAAAACAATATATTAGTTTAATCAATTCTATATTTTTTATATATAAATAAAATAACATACTCTGAATTTTCACGCAGCCTTCTTAAGTATTTTTTGTTGAAAAATATATTCTCTTAGAAAAGTTTACTCCGTGTTTTCACACAACTCTTATTTTCACGCTACAGATATTCATACCAAATAGAGAAGAATAAAGAGAAAAATCTTTTTGAAGTGTAACAAAAGCAAGAAAATAATAATTCTACTTGTTTAGAAAAAAATCGATTATTTAGTTTCTACATTTACGAACTTTAAAAAGCCGTTTCAAAAAGCAAAAAAATTTTGCTGAACGTAAAAAAAATTATATTTATAGTTAAACCATGGGCGATGTTGATATATTTGAACATACGTTAAGAGCTATTTTAATAAAAGAAAATTACAAAAATTAGACTAATTAAACTGAATATATTGATTAACATGATTGTGTTCAATTTTTCATTTTACAAAAAATATATAAATAAAAACCCCAATAAAAACAAGACAAAATTAGAAAAATAGCACAAAAATATTCGTTTACTGAAAAAATAACACAAAAATGTTTTTTATTGGAAAAATAGCACAAAAATGTTTTTCATCAATAAAAATAACACAGAAAAACTTTTTGTAGAAAAAATAACACATAAAAGTTTTTTTTGAAAAATTGGGACAAAAATGTTTTTTATTAGAAAAATAGCACAAAAATGTTTTTTATTAGAAAAATAGCACAAAAGCACATTGCAATAAAGAAAAATTTTCTCAATCTCTCTCAATTTCAAACACTACAGCAATCTCTATTTTAGAAATATTCTTCAATTAGTTTTTCATAGGGTTCTTTTTAAATATTTTGAATATATTTTATTGTAAAGTATTTTTGGGCTATGTTCCTAATAAAAAACATTGGGATAAGTGCCTTTGGGGGGGGGGGGGGGGGGGGGGGGGAATTAAAAAAAAAAAAAATTTTTGTTATTAGGAATTTATTTAAAAAAAAAAGAAGGGGGTGGTTTTAAAGACATCATTATA
>SBJP01000497.1:0-14205 GCA_014805705.1 Cucumispora dikerogammari
AAACCGTAGCAATGCTGATTGTTTTCTTTAATATTTTTTTTAAGACATATATTTATATTATTTATAATAAAATGTTTATAATTATCCCATGAATAGTAAAATCAATAAAAAAATATACAAACTAAATCAGCTTTTCCCAATTCATACACAAACTACAACAACCCTTAGTCATTCTGACACAGAAACTATCAGTAACACGAACATTTTATTGGCGGTATGCGACACACATCCACCAAATTTGAGTCTATACAACATATCCGATTATATTATGATATTGTCTCGACAACTTGACTATGAAATAAGCAGGATTAATATTATTGATGAGAAGATACTTTTATTAGGTGGCGGATATTTGGAGTTTCATAATTTTGGCGGTATTGTAGATAAAGTGAATGTGAAAAAGGTTGTAGATTTTTGTGTTAATAAAAGTGATGGAAGAGTTTATTGTCTTGATGCTAGTGAAGTTGGTGTTATTGATTTAGTGAAGATGAAGGGCTATATTGCGATTTCAGGTGCTACTAGACACGCATCGGCGTGGAATGGTGATTCAGACGACTTATCTGTTGGTAAAAAACCAGAGTTAGTATCTGAAAATGTGGCATATATGCAGTCTGCGGTAGTAGACTCTTTATCAAACGAAAAACACACCATCTTTGATAAATTATCACCCGTGCCCACGTATAATGAAAATTGCCTATTATATAACAAACGAGAAACGCGGATGGGAAAGCTCCCGCCCGTCCCAATCAACAATTATAAATACAATAATAATTCTAAAATTCAAATATCAAAACAAACGAACCTTATATATACGCTACCACCCGCAACTCCAACAACAATAAACATATACGATGTCAGAACAGGGAGCCCATCTCATATATTACATATAAACACAAACCAACAAGATAACATTTGTTATCAATTTGACTCATTTGCAATTAAAGATGACGGTTACGGATTATACACTATGACTAGGGATGACACTAAAAATAAAATATGTCAATATGATTTGAGACGAACCGAAAAGTTTTTAGTTTTAGCTGAAAATAATATATATACAAAAGATTCTAATTTAGATAACAACAGACATTGGACCGATTTGAAATATAAAAACAATTCTTTATTTTGGAAAAATTCGTCAGAAATTTTTTCATTAGTTTCTGACCCTATTTCTGATTCTAATATCAATAATAGTGTCGTAACATTATTAAAAAGTGAAGATGAAATATTAGATTATGTTTTATTTGATACACACGATAAGAAAAATAAAAATAAAGAGTGGATATATGTAGGAGGGGAGATGGGAGTAAAAATTTTTTCAAATATATAAACTAACTTTTTATGTAGTAATATAAACTAACTTTTCATGTAGTAATATAAACCAACTTTTCATGTAGTAATATAAACAGAAAAGGGGCATATAAGAGTTCAAAAAAAAAGAAATAGTGAAACACTCAAAGGTTCAGAAAAAATCAGTGACCTTTTTTGAGATAAATAAATAAATTATTTAAATATAATATATGTTTGTTACTTCTGTCTTTCATTTTAATTTTATATTATATTGTAGTCGACATAGGTTCAGTGTTTATTTATTAATTTTTGTTTACAGCCTAAAGCTTAGCTGTATAGTAATCAAAGGCTCGTTTTATTGTCAATATATATTTGAAAGAAACTGAGAAAAAAAACACAAACTAAAAATTTTTTGTTATATTTTTTTACTGTGTTTTTTTAATCTTGTATTTATTATAAAGTTTTTAATTTTCTAAATTAAATATTTTCTAGTAAAAGGGCGATGTAAATCGTTTTTAATATTTTTTCTTAGTTTCCAGTGTAAAAAGCTTAAAAAATTTGACTAATCAGGTAAAAGAGTTCACACACATCGTATGACTTTCTATCAATTTAAAAAAACAAAAAAGATCGCAAGTATAATCTTAATCACATATAAGAAATTTACATCATAAACACAAAAAATTTTCGTTTTTAAAAAAACTTGTCTAACAAATTTATAAAAACACAGCGTTGTTTAGATGTATAGAGTTGTTTTTTTTATGACTAACGGTCTCTCTAATAAATCATATCTTGAATTTTAATGAAAAGTGTATGAAATGTGTATGAAAAGAAAGGTTGATAAGAAGGAAGTTGATAACGTTTCAGGTGTTATTAACCGATATTGTTTATCAGAGTTTTATCTTCTCATCTAAAGGGGCATGCTAACAGTGTTTTATTGTGTCAACCGCGGTCAAGTATTTCACTAGAAACGTTTTTTAGCTAAAGACAAAGTTTTCGAAAGCGTAAAAATCTTTTATTCATCAAAAACGCCGCATAAAACAAAAACAAATGTATAGCGAGATAGCATTAAAAATTATAAACCGAGCTTAGTTGATTAAAAAGCTATATTATGTTCTTGCGAATGTTTTATTTGAGTTTTTTTTTGAAACACCTGAGGTTTTTTGTATTAATTATTCAAAACTAAACGCCTGTATTGTTCAATTAAAAATGTTCGTATTTTTTGATTGTAACCCATAAAAAAGTAGCAAAGAAAAAATATTAAAAAAAAAACGAAAAAAGCGACTGAAAACAAAGCGATTTGTTTTTAATAAAAAAAGTATAATACATCCAAGCAGTAAAGTAAAGAATCTTTGTTTTTAAAATTATAATATAATTTATTAAAGTATTAAATAACTTTATCAGTTAAAAAAAAATTCTAATTTTATTTTTTTTTCAGATTAATTAAATAAAATCAACTTAACATATATAAATTAAAAAGTATTCAGGTGAGTATAAATTTTTTTATTTTATTTTTCTGTTTGTTTCTTAGTTTACAATATCAAATATATATATGAAACCCTTTTATTTCATAAATTATCAAAATACTTCGTTCCTATAAAAAATTGAAAAAGCAAAAAAAAGAATTATCTCTGCAAAATTATTATTATATAACGAGATATAACTAATCTCACTAAAGGCGTTCTGTATCTTTTGTTTTGTTTGTATGTTTTTTTAATTTATTTCAAGTGTTTGTTCTTATGTTGTTTATTTATAAAGTGTTTGTTCTTATGTTGTTTATTTATAAAGTGTTTGTTCTTATGTTGTTTATTTATAAAGTGTTTGTTCTTATGTTGTTTATTTATAAAGAGTTTCTTTATGGTAGGGAAAGTGTAATCGGAGGAAAATCTCTTACGTTTTTTTATGATAAGCCATCTGTAATATAAGAGTTTTTTAATATTTAAAAACAGATTGTTTTTTAAGCAGAAGCAATTGTTGAAGGTAAAAATATATAAAAACTTTAATTATAAAGCGTAATAAATATATTAATAAACTTATAAAACGATAACCTGAAAGACAAGGTTCCGAAATTCTGACACGAAAAAAAGATTTTTGCGTTTTTAGGTTCCGAAATTCTGACACTAAAAAAAGATTTTTGCGTTTTTAGGTCCCAAAAGCTGACACGAAAAAAAGATTTTTGCGTTTTTAGGTTCGAAAAAAAGATTTTTGCGTTTTTAAATTCGAAAATATAAGAAATCGAGTAAAAAAAAGTTTATCGTCCTCTTATAAGTTAATATGAAAGCAATTAAGCATATTTTAAAATGTGTTTTCTCTATTAAAAAAAATGAAAGATTATTTTCGGCCAATATTAAAAAAACTGTCTATACGAATATATAATTAATATTCTTTGTAAATCAAGAAATTCAACTGTGTTTTCATTTTATTAATCGCTTTGTGTGCAACTCTATGTATAGTTTTTGATGAAATGTTTCCCAGTAAGCAACACTCAAACATGGTTAGTGCATTCTTGTTTTAATTCTACTTCTATCATCACGCGTATAAAGAAAATGTTTTTCTTACCTTTTTATACATGAATTTGTGTTCTCGTTTTTTGATTATATGTTGATCAATATAATTTCTTCTGTTTGATAACTGAACTGGCTCACGTAAAAAACTCTGATAGTTTATCACTGTCTTTGGTAGTTGTTTATACACCTTAAAAAAATTGTTTTTTTCTCAATTTATTTGACCGGAAGCTTTATAGAATATATCAAAAAGTGCACAACAGAAACACGTTTCAAATACTCATTGAACGACTACAATATACGTGACTTATATATGTGCCCAAAATTATGTTTTGGAACAAAAAAGTTTAAACTCATTACAGATTTTATCTTGTAATTTGTTTGGCTAGTCCTCATACCTTTAATCTTCTTTTGTTCAAGTATATTTTTGATTTCAACATAAAAAATTTTAAATACTAACATAAAGTTGACAATTTCAGTCTTTAAATATATTTAATTAAAAGGTTTTGTTTATCTTCCTGGATTTAGACGCAATAATAATACTCATTAACTTTGTATTATTAAGTTAAAGTTAATTAAAAAAAACAAAATCTTAATTAAAAAAAATTTTTTATTGTTTATCTTATATTATCTGAAATATTTTCAAACATTACCGGCAAACTTTTTATAAAGCCAAGATTATAATAAAACCACCAATAGTTTAAAGAATCAAAATATATTTAATATTATATAAAGAAACATTTTTCTTAGTTAATCATTGAAAAAAAATTTTAAAAAATTTTCGCTTTTAGAATTTCAAAGTTAAATTCTCACTAAATTTATTTATTTTATCGTTAACACGTTTTTCTGTTGTTTTGTAATTTGTCGCCATATGTTGTTTTTACATTTTATATCGCTATTTAGGTCGCGACTATAATGTCTAATATATGTTTTTTTTTGTTTTTACATATATAGTTCAATTTATAAATCGACTAATTTTTGTGCTTTTTTTATTGATATTGTTTTTTTAATGTATGCATAGATCTTGGGTGTGTACTTTGTTGCGTGGAGCGTACGGGCCTGATGATATTAATTAGTACGAGTCTAAAAAAAAAACTAGACCACAGAGTTTAGATAATATAATGACAAAATCAGAAAAACTTTGTCTAATCTGTTTCCAACTGTGAATTGAAAACGGAATGTGATTCACAAAAACAAAAAGGTTTTTTTTTCTTTCCTTGTTATTGCTGTCTTTCTAAAATAAATATTAATTTTCTATGAAAAAACAAAAATTGAAGTATTGTTTTGTTATATAATTTTGGTAGCTCTTCACATTACGTAAAAGTATTTCAGAAACATAAGCCTCGCAAGGTTTATTAAGTTCGAGTTTTGATGTGATTTATTTTTTATATTTTATAAAACGAATTTTGTGATCGAACGTTTCTCAATGTATTATTTGGTGTTTTTTGAGTTGTTCAGATTATAAATCCACAAAATGTTCTATGGTTATCTTTTTACGTCAAGAAAACAAAATATATTTTAATTACGGGCCGCGAGTTTTATAAAAGCGCTCTTCAACATCTTAGTATAATAAAAGCTGTCTATTTTCTTAACACGCATTTTTATCAGCCTGAAATAGATTGCGATATTTTATACATACAAAATATTGTAACATAAACAACATTTGTTTTCGTGTAAATATGATGTGCTGGGCTTTACAGCAAAAAAGCATAGTTTAAAACAAAGGAATAATAAAACACGAAACAAATGTTCAGAAAAAAAAACAAACAGAAAGATTAACAAGAATTTTTTTGTTTTTTAACCCATTACACAGACGATTTTCTAAGTTGATTTAGTTTATTTTTGATGATATTGGTTTTTATCTTAATATTTAGCATTTTGTTTTTGCACCTTATTGAATTATTGAAGCTCGAAATAAAGAGAAAGAAATCAATAAAGAAGGTAACTGTGTATTTATTATGAGTTATTAGATAAAAAACTCTATCACTTAAAGCGTATGCTTAATTCGATCTCTATATAGTTTGAATGAAGAATTTCATTATTGTTCGGATTGACGTAAATTAGAAGATAGTCACAAACAAGTCCTTTAAACAAAAATTTTATTGAAATTGAGTTGAAATGATTATATACTATGATAACTAAAATATAGGCAAGCTCTTTCATAAATTAAACGAGTGTTTAGAATAGCGTTAAAAAACAAAATACTATGTTGTAAAATACAATTTTCATCGAAAAAGTTGAGATTGAACTTGAAAAACATCTGTTTTTTTATGTAAATGATTTAAAAATTGTATGTTAAGCGAAATTTGATTCAATAACTGGGCAATTGAAAAGACAAACACAGGTCTTACATCGAAACCCTAATTTACCAACAAATACTTAGCATTATCTTAAATCAAAAAATTTGCGATTACACCGCAATGGCCTTTTAATGTTTTTTTTTGAAAAAAAAAACAATTCAGCTGTGAAATAAAACAACACATGTAGTTATACTCATCCAAGTTGTTAACATTATATACAACGAATTTAGAAAAAATAAAAAATTTTTTGTTTTTTTCATTGTCTATACTGTATTTATGTTATAACATAGTTATTATATTTTCTTTTGTATATAAACACTATTCATCTTTTATAATATCATATAATCTTTCATCATATAATATTTTTTTTAATAATTTAAGGATAAAACCGAACCAAATACAGTTCATAATTAAAAGTATTATAAGACAACAGGCAAGTGTTTTTAAAGTATAGTCATTATGATACTGAGCTTTATTGTAATGTGTAGTAAACATTACATCAGGAGAATAAAAAAAACCTTTGATAACAGCCGGATAAACACAATAGACGGGAAACAAAATTATACGCATTAAACAAAATATTAAAGCGAATATGATAAAAACTATTTTTGACGCTCTTTTGTACTTCATTTTATGAAAAAGTTTTGCCAGTTCAAGAAAAGGGTCTGATATCTCGTGTAGAGCGAGAATATGTGAGCCGATTATGGTATGGTTGGTTTTTAAAGAGCCTATCAATAGTATAAGTGTTAATATGTGGTGTACACACATTATGGTGTAGTCTTTCGCGGTTTTGTTTATTTGAAGAACAACAAGATGAACAAGGTATACGGTGATGGCAAAAGTGTAGTGGTATTTTCTAGCTGGAGAAGGTGGACATGTAGTTAACAATTTAGAACTGAAAGCATCAATTGTACTTTTATTCGCAAGGCTTGTGAAAAGATTTAATTTATCACTAGAGGCCGCGATTGTGTGTGAATCAGAAGTGCAAGCAGATTGCGGCTGTGGATGAATAATATATGTAGAAGAGTGTGGTGCTGATGGTAAATCATTATGTGCTTTATAACAGCAAACATTCCCAGACGACTCTTTAGTTTTGCTCAAACCCTTACCAGTCGAGTTTTGATTTGTAAACTCATCCCCACCTCAGGAAGCTTTAAAATCCCTATAACTAGTCGAGCTCAGATTTGTTTTCGTACATAAATCACCGTCAGTATAATGTGTATGAAGAAGGGCAGTGCGCGAGTCGTGTGTCGCGTTTATCGATTCTATCGTGGGTGTTTTACTACTATTTTCTCTAACAACAGTATCATTATAAAAATCAATATAATAACAAAATAGTGTTATAACTCCGCAAACAGCCATGATTAAAGTAATTGTTAATTTAAACACGGACGTAACCAATATATTATTGCTAATATTATGATGAGGCTTATTAAAGTCCGAAGTAATATAATAAGAAATTAGGAAGACTAGAGTTACGGCCGATAGCCCTATTGAGATTATACTTTTCTTGATACTTAATAAAATTGAATCTGAGGTAGTAAAATACATGACATATACTTATATATTAACATTTTTATGTCGTTAAAACATTAAAGGAGATAAAAGGGAGTTAATATTGATGCCTATTTTTATAAGTTGAAAATGTCGTATATTATAGCGTCGTTTATATCAAAAATGTTTCTTTATGTCTTATTGATAAAAAAAACCAAAGAACAAACAGCAAATATAAGTAAAAAAAAAACTAACTCAAGTTTGAAAAAGTAGAATCTAGTTTATATAATAAAATATACTTTTATTGCCCGTAATTATTATAGAATAAACTAAGAAAAAGAAAAAAAACTTTTTTTTATTAAGTTCAAAGGCTTGACTACAAAAGTTCTATTCGAATAAGGATAAAAAACTCATAATTAGCGAGACCAGGATACCAAAAATAAACCAAAATGACTTTTACAGAAACATATAAAAATTGAGCGGAGAGAGTCTATATGATCGCCAGACTTCTTTAAATGTCATCAGATTAAAAAACAGATACAAGCAAAATTCTCTTTAAACATCTTAAAGAACCAGGGGAGCTTAAACAGCCAATGTTTTGTTATCGTCCAAGAAATCGTTTTTTCATTGATAAGATTTTACAATCGTTAGTCGGTGGTAATTATCACACGAAAAAAGAAAACTCTTTTCGAAAGAAACAATCGTAAAAACAATACGAAACCAGAGAATATAGAAACTTATAAAAGAAGTTTTGAGTATCTCTGGTTCTAATATATGAGCATACTGTTTAATAAAATAATAAAGTGTTGTTAGAGACATGCCGGCTATAAAGACAGCTTAAGAGACTAAGCTCATAAAAAAAGACAGTCGTAAAAATTAAAAACACTTTATTTAGATAAAAGATAAATAAAAAACGCGCTATATTATATAGTAAGTGTATTTATTATTGAGATGCGTCTTTCTATGTTGACTCTTGTATTGTAAATTATATTTTACATAAGAACTTTTAATAACCCTCATACTGTGGTAGAAATAATGATAAAAACGAAGCCTACGGCACAGAATTTATATTTAAAAAGAGTGGGCGAAACATATATTTTTTCATATAAACGCCGCGCTTCAATGTTACGATAAATGTAAAGCGATTAGTGTAAATTCAGACTATAAAACTTTAAACTGTGACGATTAAAAACATTTAATGATTTTTAAATTATAACTTAAAACTTATGGTAAATACTAAAGGTGATATATGAACAACAGATATTTAAAAAATTTGAAAGAAAATAACATTTATGAAAGAAATACAGCTTTTTTACCCATCTTTTCATATTTATAATGCGGCTACCTTGTTATTATATGAGGCTTATAGATTTACATTTGTTTTTACAATTAACAACACGTTTCTTGTTTTAATTTGTATGAAAAATATAGAATATGTTTTATTACAATAAAAGTGTAAGTGTTTCGACTTAATACATAGACATATACGATATAATAAACGCTCTATTATTTCCACACTCTAATCTTTTTTATAAAAACTTTTTACCTAGTTTTTAATTAGCAATCTCTTTATTTTTTTTTCATTTTTTTAAAAACGTAAACAATAAAAAACTAAAATTAAGCTGCCATTAATCAAAAACATGTAGTTATTGTTTATTCCTATTTGTTTTTTGATTTAAAACACTCGCGAGTTGCTGAACTGTTTTATACAAAGACTAATACAACTGTTAGTAAACAATTTATAAAAGGTTTTGTTGTTATTGAATAAACTATAAAATTATTTAAGATGTGTAATGCGAAAAGGGGCATTCTAATGTAAAAAATATTGAAGTCAAACACTTTATAAAGTATTGAAAAGTGAATCGAAACTATAGAAGTGAGTGAGTGATTTTATACAAACAAATACGTCAATAAAAGACAATAAAATAACAATATACACTAATTTTAGAGACTTGTATTAATAAAAAAGATCCGATTAGAAATATTAAAACAATAATCAGTCGATAACGGGAAACAAATAGAAAAACAATACACATATAGAGTATGTGGTAGTAAGATATTTAATACAAACAATCAAACACACGATGGCTTTGTAGATTTATAAAAAAATTATTATTTTATCAAAAAGAAGTGCGTTTGTTTGTAATAAAATGCTATCGTTTTATCGCAGGTACTTTTTAAAAGTTTGATTTAAAAAATAACGTTGGATTTAAAAAAAACAAAAAAGACTATCAGTATTTTATTATGTTAAAATAAAGACGATTTAAAAAGATTAAGCTATTTGTGGTTGAAAAGTTTAAATCACACTAACGTTTAAAAATTTAAACCTCAAGTTTTTTGTGTTTTTCGCCATAATTAAAATGTTTGATGAACCCTATTATAAATTAAAAGAAGGATGTTTTATTTGAAGTATAATTTTTAAAAAACAAAAGTTTTATTTTGGTTTTAGAAAACGTTATGGTATAAATTACAGTGTAGTTAGTCTAATATTAAAATAATTTTTAATGTAAAAAGATACATGTCAAAATAAAAGACATTAGAACTCGAGTTGCTTTTATGCTTTAAAGCGCAGTGTTTCAATTATCAGTATATAACATAGCCTCTAGATTTTCACCAGGTATGAATGCAGAAACCACATATAAACAGAGCGTTCTACAGATGAGTTTGTTTGTATTTCTTAATGTCAAAATTTCGTTCGAAAAAAAAACTATCAAGAACTGTTAGAAACAAACAGGGTTAATAAAGATGTTAAAAGTGAAGAGAGTAAAATTAACGTAGAATATTATAATGGTTTTTGTAAATATCTTAATATTACTGATTTTGTGAGCGCTAAAGAGTTTTGATACTTAGAACTAGATGAAACAGAAAAAATTTTTTTTTAAATGTATATTTCAAAACTAATCTCTAAAAACTTGGAGTATTTAAATGTAACATAAATGAATAGATTAAAACATAACATTAATTTAATGACAGATTTAAATACTGTTATGATTGCGTAAGTGTTTAAAGCATTAAATAGTGTAAGGACGTGTTTTTTACAGAATGTTTGTTTATAAATCAACAATCAAAGACTTAAAAAGGCTTTAAATAACTATATTAAAAAAAATTTTGTACATATAACAACTATTTGTTTGTTTTCATAGAGATTGACTTTTTTATTGAATATTTTGGTTTTTAAAAGTTTTTATGTGTAATCAAATATTTTTATAATCAAGCAACTTCAAACCCCCTCTGATTAGCGAAAATATCTTTTTTGAAAGACCACAGGGTTGAGATAGTTTTTAAACTTTTATTTTTATTATAATATAATACACAAGAAGAAATTTTTCTCTAAAAAATCATGAAAAAAGGGAAAAAATTAAATTTTTTGAAAGTTGTAATGTGTGAAATTTTTCCGAGCAATTGCAGGCATAAAAATATATGTTTTAAAAAATTACATTGTTTATTACTTAAATGTGCAAGTTTTTTTTTCATTTAATTGGTGATGATTATTTTTTTTGTTTTTCATTCTTATTTTTAATATTTAAAACGTTTTCTACAGTTTCTTAAGTTCTGCGTGAATAATGATATTCGTTAGACACGCGAATTAACTGCCACGGTTTAATAAAGATTACATAAGTAAAAATACTTATAAGTTTCATTAAAAACACTCAGTAAATATCTTATTCTAAACATCTTGCGAAGAATTCACATAAAGTTTCGATTGTTTTATAATGTGAGCTTGATTGTTAATCTATGTTATATAAGCTTTCGGTAAAAGTTACACACTATAGTTATCATCGTCTCGGATAACTGCGATCAATGACTAACCAAAGCTTTAAGGTGATAAAAAGCTGTTTTTTTATTTTATTAGCGTCTTTGTGTATATACATCTTTGATTAAGGATGTTTCATGTTTTATCTGTACAAAAAATTGTTACTAAGATGAAAAAATGAAACATAAAAAATTTTTTGTACTCATGCCAAATAAAATTTGATTTCGCGATATTTTTTGCTTTTTTGCCCTTTTTCGAAAATTGAAAGCATACTTTTCTATTGAAAAGATAGTAAATTAAATGACTTGGAGTCAACAACAATATGTTTTTCGTATGTCATGTCCTGAGTTGCGTCTATTTCAGCTATAGTAGAGAAAGAAAATATAATGAAATTATAATCAAGAGTTAAGTTTTTAATGTTTATATTTTATATTTCTTACACGAGCTCATATATTAGCTCGAAAGCAATTTTTGGCATTGCCAAGCAATATTATATAAAATAAAAATCGGAAACGTTAGAGAAGTTTCACATATAAAGGAAATACTTTTTTGAAACTAAAAGCGTATTAAAATTTAAAGAAAGAGCTTATTCGATAAGACAAGTTTCAAAAACTATATTAGCTTTTGTTGAAACGTCGATTAAAATTTCTAACCCTATTATCTCTAACTTTTTTGATTATTATGATAGAAAAGTGTTTTTTCAATCAACTTTGATTGTGTTGTATATTTTAAACAACGGTTAAGAGGTGTGACGTATAGTTTTGATAAAAGCCACTATGCACAATTTATCGTATTTTAAATTTAATAAACTCGCTAAAAGCTATCGAAAAAACAAACATTAGTTTGTAACAGTCTATTCTTTTAGCGCATTTAATAAAATTAGAACATTAAGCAGTAAGAAAGTTTTTTCGTTAACTCGTAATGAGAAGTATCTATTTTCAAAAGAGTAATTAATATTAGAAAACGCCTTTCGTTTTTTTAAAGACAAAAAACAGCAGTTTATGTTAAAAATTAAAAACGCAAATAAAAAAAAGTATTTTAAGCTCATAAAAGCCGCAATGTGAACACATAACAATATAATAGAATTTAAAAATCAATAATTTATTATTTTTATTTTTTTTTATTTTCAACAAATTTTTTATTCGTAAGTTTAAACTGTCTTCGATTATCAGGATTTTTCTTCAAAGTTATTAAGTCTTTTAGAATAATGTAGGGATACTCTAGATGAGATAATAGGAGGATTCAAGGCTTTAATATTTATTCTCCTATAATGTTGAGATTCAACTTTTTTTTATCTTCATTATTTTTTATTTTGATGATATCGTTTGTTTCACTTATAACTAAGCTTCGGAAGTAAACGATTAATGTCTCAACTTTTTTACGTTAAATTTAATAAACTAAAAACATTTAAATATTTAAAAAAAACTATCATAGCTGATTATTTCAATTTCTACTAGAAAACCATGCTACTTTGTTGTAGTTGATTATATTTATTTTTTGCTATCTTTTCAACACTCCGAAATTTATATTTTTTCCCAAAAGTTAGCTGCTTTCCTTTATATTCTTTCAATTATTGATAACATCGGTAAACTTATATCGATTCTATTAAGTGTGTTTGAACTTTATCAGTTCTTCTATGATTTCGCTTGTCTATTTGGAGTCATTCTATATTACGGGTCATCATAGATAACTTTTGAGACAGCTATTTTTATTTATAGATAAGAAAGAGAAAAAAAGTGGTTACGAAAAAAAAAGAAACGAAAGAAAAAACATAGGGTATAAAACAAAGACACCCAACAAGCAATTTTTTAGCTTTATTTTTGTTTTATACACGAAAGTATTTTTTGAACTTTTTTTCTTTCAAATATTATCAAAAAAAAAATAAAAACCCTGCAACAAACTAAACTAGAAGCGGTAGTCGCAATAACTAAGTATAAAGAAAAAACAAAAAAAATTTTTTTTTATACAGAAAAACGAAGTGTTCATAAAACAAGAATTGCCTAAAAACATGTCGATTAATAACCCAAAAAACAAGTTTTTATAAAATTAAAAAAAACAAACGAGTTTGTAAGTTTTTGTGTTTTTTTGACATAAACACAACAAGTTCAAGTTTTTCGAAAACCCCAGTTTATGAGCAAATTAGCCAACCAAATGGGTTTCAACTGTATTTTTTATTATTTAGCTTTATCTTTTTGAATGTTATCAAAGGAGTCGGTTATATATTATCCTTGTAAATAAAAAAGTTTTGTTTCGATAATAGCCAGAAACTATTTAAAAAAAAAGTTTGATAAAGAAGAGTGCTGTGTTTGTAAGTAAACAATTGAATAAATACACTTACTCTTAACTTTTATCTTTTGTTTTTATAAAATTAACTTAAAAATGTTATTAAATCGAAAAACGTACATTACAAATAAATTATTGTTAAAATCGTCCTTTTTACTTAAAAGACTTATAAAAAGTAGTCTGTTTTATAAAAAAAAGTTGAATATGAAACAAACAGCCTTGTTAGTTTTTTAATATACAGTAAAACGAAGCTAATAAAAACTACAAAACCTATTAAACCCCAGTTATGCTCGTCGTTTTTTAGCCGTTAACAATGTAAAACAATTGCTTCAAACATACTTTTTATGAAAATCAATACAATCGAAATAACAATTGGCCTTGTTATAATAAAATCGAATAACGACTTCCAATACAATCACATATACACTTCACTATTTCAGCCACTCCTCCCCCCAAACCGTGTATATTATATTCTTCCAATTTATATTCCACAAAATCACAGCTTCTTTTTGGTTTGTTTTAACATTCTTAATTTGTATGTTATTTATTAACCCAATAAGATTTTATATTTTTTGATGAGTTC
>SBJP01000498.1:0-14172 GCA_014805705.1 Cucumispora dikerogammari
ATTTGTAATATAATACTTCTCAAAAGATTAAAAGCTATCATAAAACGCTAGACTTTTAGTCTTTTTAAAACAAAATGAAACTTTTTTTTATAATATCAATTTGCTTTGAATATTAAACAATATTAAAAAAAGAATTCGATGTAAAAGCGACACAATTATAATGAGCTCGCAACAAACTACGATTTTAAATAGTTTTATTTATTAGTAAATGCAAAAAAAAAACTGACTTTTAAAGCAAATTAAATATATTTTTATTAGCACATATTATTTTTCGTTATATATTTACTTTTTTGATTTAAAAAAGTCTTTCTACATAAATATTTGATTCTGATAGCTGAAAAAAAAAGTCCTGTTGCGAAGTATACTAAGTAAATCATAATATTTTGTATTTTAGCGGATATACGTGTTGAGGTAAATGTATCTTATATCAAAGATATTAATATAGTTTTAAGACATTAATGCTATTACAAAGTTTGTTTCATGAAGGTAGTTAGTAAGTAGATCATGTCAATAAATCATACAACAGAATATTAGAACACGTAAAACAATATTGTTTGTTTATTTTGAATTGATTATATTTGTCGGCATTTTATCCGAGTCACGCGTGCTTGAAAGCATCAATTTAAAATGTTTTTAGCGACTTAGTCACGTTGGAAAAGAGAAAAGTTAAATATCCTAACGACCAAAACACATCAAACTTATAATAATATGTTATAAAAGCGTTTAAATATTTGATTATAGCTTATAAAAAAACTGTTCTATTAAATCATAAAATTTACTCTGTTCTTAGTATTAAAAACAAAAAAGAAATCTATTATTTTTTTGTTTTTAAGGCCAGTTTATTTCTCCTAGCTATCTCTTTGTAGAACTGGCTAGCTGCGTCTCACTAAACTTTTTTTCTCTTTTTTTTTCGTTTGGTTTCATTGAAAAGCTTTGGGGCATGTTTGATATTGAACAAACTCTTTCATTTAATACAATTATTATTAATTGTTATCTTTTTTTTTATCTTTTTTTAAAAAATACAAACCTTTCGTGACTGTTTTGTTTTTTTTTCTATTTTTTTGTAATATGATTTTAAAAAAAATTTGTTCTTTATGGAAAAAAGCGAGTCGGCAAGCAATTGTGATATATAAATAAGACGGCTGATGTTTTCTATGTTGAATGTATTCAATACACACAACAAAAAAAAATTTTATTTGCTATATGATAGCAAAAGACTTTAAGTGGGACGAAAAAGCATTTAAATTAAACAAAAATATTAAGGCCAAAAGAAACATGATAATTACCTTTTTTTCAATTCAGCTGTAAAAATTGGATATATATTGTTTTTATTATAAATTAATTTTTTTTAGATTTATTAAAAAAACTTTGCTAAAAATAACCGGAAGCCGAAAGATTCTAAAAAACAGTAAGAGCTTCAAAACCCCGCATAAATAATCTTTATTAACTAAAAAAGAAAATATTGAGGTAATCGAAAATCTGGATCTAAGAGCTCTACCAGACTAAAAAAGATTTGTATAAGAACACTATCAACACAGGAGCTTTTAAAAAAATTGTTTTTATTAGTTTATACAGCCACTTGAACTCAGCTGGCTGAAGAATAAATTAAATGACACTGTTGCAAACATGGAATAGTCATATTATACCGACGTTGAGTGAGTTATTAACAAAACTTTGATTCAACAAAACTATCTTTGGAAGTCAATAGCTCAAGGCGTGCATTATCAATAAAAGATGATTATCAAACGCTTGATATATTAAGCGATATGATGCAGATAAATCAATTAAGAAAAAATGTGAACATATAAATACTAAATAGAAAACGTCTATTTATAAATAAATGTTAAATCATAATTTATTAGTTGAGTGAAGTAATTATCACTTAAGGTGAAACTGATAAATTAATCAGATCAGATGTGTATAAAAGTGAGAATATATTTTTGATTAGCATGTGTTTATAGGAGTCTTTTAATGTTGAAAATAATCCAAGCAACCGTAGAGTTGAATTCTAATCTTAGTTTTAATAATGTTCTTAACAGTATAGAGATAAAAATCGAATTTAGGCTAGTAGAATATAATATTGATATTTTTATCAAATGAAAACAAAAAGACTCGAAAATAAACGAAGTCTTTTTTATTGACAAAAAAGTGAAATATGTTTATATTTATTGAGGTTAATATTTTTATTTTTATAAAATATTATGTAAATTTTAACTTTACTTGTTGGCCTTCTTTTGTCTTTTTAACTCTTTTGTGCTCTTAGAACGAATTCTAAAGTGTGAAATATATTGGTTTTTTATTGAAGCTTCATACTTTGAAACAAACAAAGTGTAGACAGCATATGATTAAAATCTCAATCAAACACACTATAACACTTATCAAACATTTTATTGATGCGGAATATTTTAATTTTTCGCGAACATTTCACAAAATTTAAAAATGTGAGTATTTTATATATGAAAAATGATACGAAAAGTCTTTGGAAAAATTTAACGTACATTTATCATGTTTTTATGGCGATATATAGAATGTTTAATTACTTCGTTTTGTATATACAGGAAAAAACTTATTGTTTTAAGTAAATACACTGTTTATCAACAACTTAATATTATAAAACAAGTTGCGACGTTAGTCTCATAACTGAATGTTTGCAATAAAAAAAACAAACAATGTCTAAAAAAAATTAAGCTTTTGTTTACGGGCTGTTCATAGTTATATTAACACTAATATATATATATAAAATTATTGAAATATTAAATATATTTTTAAACGCTAGTAATATGATGATAAACTACATATTTTAAAACTTTGTTAAAAAATCAATACGTTTTGAATATAAAAAAAAGTTTTTATAAATTTAAAAAAGGAGTTGCGTATTTATCGTAAAATTATAACCACTCAATTAAATAGAATTGTTTTTAATTCATTTGAACAAAATATTGTTTAGTAAGGTGACTCTTGAGAGTTTGAACGAACAAACAAACTTTTTTTTGAATCACAAAGTGCGAATGTTTTTTAAAAAAGATAAAGTGCAAAAAAAAATTATGTACGTTATCCGAAAAAGTTTTTTTTGAAAAAATATGGTGTTTTTTAAGCGTTAACGTTTTTGTTTTTCCTCCGGATTTAAAAGTAAATAAACTTAAGAACAATATACAATATAAAAAAATTTTATCATATGGTAATTTTAATCCGTCGTGTACGTTGAATTTCGCTTTATAATCTTTAATCAGGGTGATTACGACATATATCTGTTTTTTATACTTTCAAAGCGATCGTATTGTTCAAGATTAAAAACACTATGTTTTACTAAAAATAAATAAACAAACATATATATATAAAAAAAATATATACACGGTTTTTCATACTGGATTGCTAATTAGCAAAGATTACACTATTTTTTTATGAAGAAATAAATATAATATAAGGTATTTTTTTTAATCTAATTTTTTTAAAACGAAGATTTTGCATTATAACTTAGTTTATGCTTCAAAATATGTACGAAATTCAACTAACCTGCATATAAATTAAATTTTTATAATTAAAAAAAAAGCAGACAGAAGACGTTTTCTCGCTTTACAGCGCAAATTTGTATATAAAAGAAAAGATTGGTCTTTATTTAAAAAATTTTCTTCTTTGATTAGTTTTTACTTAAATATTCTTGCTTAATTGGTATATAATAGATGTTTCTTTAATTAACCTCAAAGTAAGTGAGATAGGTTCTATAAGCCTCTATTTATTTAACATGTTATATTCTAATATGTTTTTTAGAACGCGCTTATATTAAAATCAGCGAACCCCCATCTTCTAAGTATAAGCATAAACGCCAACACCGACTAAAACATCTTAATTGCGACCTTAATATCTGCTGTGAGCATAGATTTAGCACTTCTTTCTTTAATTAAGTTAATTACTGTTGTTTCAATGCCCAACCCTTTTAATGATTTGAATAATTTTTTAAAATCTTTATCATCAAACACTGAAAGGATATTTACATAAAATCTTAGCATCAAATTTCGAGTAATACTTAAATTTTCTCCTATAGCATAAACGAATGCAGATATAAAATCTTTTTTTTTATTAAATATGATTCCCTGACAAATTGCTATTTTTTTCAAACTCGTTTTTACGTTACATTTATCATTTTTTTCTGCTAAAAAATTTGAGCACAATTCTACAATCGGCATAAATGTCCAGTTTCTTACTATCCATTTAAAAACAAATATACAGTCTTCAAGTGGGTACTCTTCTATATATTGTCTCATTTCTATCCCAATTAATCTACAATTTACCGGATTCTGTATCCATTCGCCAAAATCCGTATCATATTTTGCTGACATTATCGTTATTGAGTTTTCAATTTCCTCTTTTTTCAACATGGGGAACTTTCTAAATATATATAATATAGTGTTTCTCTATCAAATGTTTATTTCAGACGACTTCGAAGCTGCACATTTTTTATTTATTTTCATCTCTTTTTTTTTACATTTTTTTTAATTCATTGATCTGTTTAAATATATTTTTTTCATATATTTTTGTTAGCATTTGTTTTTAACTAACTATAAATAAAGATAAGCAAATTCACAAAACCATAACAACTTTTGTTTAATTTATGTTTGTGCAATAAATATATCGTTATTTTTGGATTGCCTCGTTTGGTTTATTCATAAAACATAGTTAGTTTTTATTATAAAAAAACATTTTCAATAAACGAATATATTTTAATGTTTTATTTATCGACAAACAAGTACTAATATTTTTTTTAATATAAAAGTGAAAATGACAGTCAAAACTTAAAAATTTTTTATAACTGTTGAGTATTTGTTTAATATCCTATAATAGATAAAATGGCTGTTGTTGATAATTGAATATAGCAATTTCTACCGTTAATTCTTTTACCCGCACGACAAAATAGAAAAGATATCGAGTCTTTTCAGTACATCTGTTAGATAGAAATGCTAAAATAGAGAAATTTTTATAAATTTGATGTTGTGTCTGATAATTTTTGCTATCTTTCATTAACATACAATATTTAAAAAAGGTTAAGAACTACTGAGCAAAATAAAATAAAAGTTTTGTGATTATAAACAACTCTAATAAATTATATAAAATATAAATCTCAAAATTTTTTTTAATACAGCAGCTATTTTTTGTTATAATTGTTTTTGACTATTTCCCACCCCTCTCTTCTATTCTGACGATCAGACTAAAAAAAAGACTATAAAGTACTCAGAAACAAGGTAATCGTTGAGTTTAAAATAAAAAACCATGTTTCTATAAATACAGAAATGTTTTATAATTCGACTCAGATCTTTAATTTAATAAAAGAAAAAATATCAATTTTTTCTATTTCTATAGCGCGCCGAATATTTTTTCGTTTGAATTGTGTCAATTAACAAAAATAGCATGTAACGTTTCTTTTGCAATTAAAATAAATCGCACTATTATTATCAAACTAAAGTGTGTTTTTTTGATTAATTTAAAAAAACGTTTTTGCTAACTCAACCATAGAAAATTCTTGTTTTCTTTTTTCTATGTCTATGAGAGTATATATAAATATATCTAAAAAAACAATTCATATTATATATTTTTTTTTATCAACACTACGCTTTATAACGCTATAATCGTAACACGCAGAACAAGTAAAACGCCACAGAGCAAAAAAATAGTAATAAAGTTTAAAGCTTTTATTATAAAATATATAATACCGTTTAGATCATAGATGCCAATAATAGTTCCATATAAATTATCGATGTGTTTTAAAATTTATTTAAAACACGATTTGTTTTTATGAAAAAAAGATTTGAGTTTTTTTTCAAAAATAAACTATGAGTACTAACTTAATAATGAGTATATCGCTTGCTTGTTTTAAAACGCTTTATAACAACCAGTATGTTCTCAGTGTGTTTCTTTTAGTAATTCGATTTTTTATATCAAAATTGTGTTATCTCTGTCACAATTTCTACTTAATTAAAAACACATATTAGACCAAGTTTATTTTGAAAAAAGGCCCAACTTTTTCAATCGAATAATACCCGTTGATCTGCAGACTATTTTTAATACAAACACATCATTTTTATTAAATCTGTCGGTTGTGTGTTTTGTGAAAAACTTGTTGTATTGTCTTGTTGAAACGCAAAATTGATTTAAAAAGACACAAAAAAATGTTTCAAAATGTTTTTAGAAAAATGTGGTGTATATTTTATAGTGCCCATGGTTTAATCGAAATAAAGCACTCTTGCACATCCTTCATATAATATACAGATATAAATCAATATATCTAACAACGAGATTTTTATGATAGTAATATTTTAGAAAACAAGTTTTTTTATCTTACGGATTACTCCTTGCCTTTCTGCTGCGCTCAAATGCTCGAACCCACACTCATTGCTAAAAACGACGTTAAAATTCCGCAGTTTAACCAGTAATCTAATTTGAAGCCTCTTTCTATCTGCTTTTAATGTTTTTATCACAGAGATACGTTTTTTTTAGTGGATCTGAATGAATTAATATACTAAACGATGAACACGAGCAAACCAGTAAAATTTGTTTTATTAACTTTATTTTAAAAATTTCTTGTATTCTGGATAACCATCATCTGTTATAAACATTATTTTATATTTTAGCAAAATAAATGCTTTTTATTTATGATCACTTAATTCACGCTACTAAGTTCTGTACAAAAAAGCTTTATATAGACCTAATTTACAACACTGACAAACAAAGGTTTATAAACGCGATGCGTTCCAATAATATGTTTTGGTTTGTTATTTACTTTATAGAACTCTAAACTTTCTATTTTTTTATATTGTTGTGTATTTGTTCAGGGTATTAAAACATAAAGCAAAACTATGCTTTTTTTGCGAAGATTTATTATAAATACAACAATAAAATAAAAAAAAGTTTTTTTATCACTAATTTATTAATTAGGACGTTTAGATACATTTTATTATAGTAAAAAGCAGTGTTAAAAAAAATATCTCATGACTGTTGTTCAAGTTATGCAAATAAAAAAATTAAAAGATTGTGTCTTTTTTAGATATATGGTTCTATGAAAATAACATTATTTTCTTTTTCTATTTTTTCTTACTTTGTAGTGCAAGAAACGACATATAGTGAGGGCCTGGAAGTCTAAAATGGGGCCGTGTAAATTTACTTGTGGCCTTGAAAAATTTCTTAAGACTCGGTTTTTTAGTTCGTAAAAGATCAAAATTTTCGAACATTAATTAATTTAACAGTCTTATTGTTTTCTTAAATCGTGGTTTATAAAGAAATAATGTGCGCTAACTGTTGCTTTTTACTAAGATTTAAACTATTTTATAAATGGTAAGCTATTATTGACAATTATAAGTTTTTTATAATATTTCCATTTACATATAAAGTTGAATCAGCCTTTAGTTACTTAACTTATAAATATAACAAAAACGAACCTGTTTTATAATGGAAGACAGATAAAAAACTACGAATTAAAGTCAACGAGTTAAAAACAGAAAATTAAAAAGTATAATTATATAAAAAAATTTTCACATTTTAATATAATAAGTTTTGAAAAACTTTGATTTTTTATAACATATAAAATCAACATATAACACATGTCAAACAAAAATTGTCTTTTTTTTCTAGCAAATATATGTTCTAGCGAACGCAGAAAAAATTATCTGAAGGCTCCTAATGGCTCGCATTTAAGATTTTTTTTTCGAAAAATTTTTATAACTTCTAAGCAATAAAAACATATACCAAAGTTTTTTATTTTTTAAAGTTGGCTTTCCCTGCTGTAATGTATATAGTTTTGTCATAAATAATGTGCTTTTTCACAAAAATGTTGTTTGTTTTAAATGAAGTTTGACGTTCTAAGAAAAAATTTCTAAAAATTGCTAAGCGGTGAAAATAAAAATATATTATAAAGAGTACTTTTTTCATGTGTTTTTTTTTCAAACTCGCGAAATTGCGTGTTTTAAACTCTGAAAATAAATTGTCTGTATTTAATAAA
The DNA here is from genome assembly GCA_014805705.1 of Cucumispora dikerogammari. NCBI lineage: Eukaryota > Fungi > Microsporidia > Cucumispora > Cucumispora dikerogammari. Next base: position 7,988 of record SBJP01000498.1, read on the forward strand.
ACATTTTACGTAATCCAATATTTTTTTTTTACTTTTTACTTAGTGTTTTTAGTTGCAAAATTAGATTTCGAAAGTCTATATTATAAGTATGAGAAGTCTTAATTTAGATACTCAAAGTAGCGGGAATGCATCATGGCGCCTGCTGTCAAAAAAATATTTAATTGAGCAAGGCGCAATTGATTATGCCATGGTTGACGTAACACGAAAGAAATTTTATAATAATCTTTTGTTTTTTTTATAGCTCTCATAGGGCGTTCTCAATAATGTTTTTTTTACTTATGTAACACAACACAGTATATATTTTGAAAAAACGCTTCGTATTAATCTTTCTTTACAAAACATATCTAATCTTTCTTACAGTTGTGTAGGAAATAGTGAGAAATAAAAATGATAGTTTAATAAAGTAGAAAGTTTTACTATTATGTTTTTTATAATTCCACAACTAAAAACAAAACATTTGTTTTGTTAATAAAATACTATATTACATAGACACGTTATTTGTCTATTTTTTTTTCAAAATATTACATAATATCAGATATCTAAATAATATTTTTAACTACATTATAATTTAATATGATAAGATATGAACAATATTTTCACGTTGCTCTTAATATAAACTATAACACAAATTTTTTTTTGCTCAAAAAAACATTTCTATATAAAGGACTGTTGTAACACACAAACACATACTCAAGTGTCTTATAAAATCTCGATTTCTATGACTCTATTATGTGTCGACTGTGATTGGTTTAGTATTTGTTGTTTTATAAGCAACTGAAGCTAAACTTTATTTATTTATTATAGTATTTGTGATCGATTTATATTATAAATATTATTGATCTTAAAGACACTCCCATACCGACAAAATAAAAATTTTCAGACATATTTTTTTTTGTTTATTACATTTTGAGTAACAGCAAGACCAAGTCACAGATGTTCGACGATTATTTACTAGAGCTAAGTTTCTTTCTATTTCTTTACTCTAACAATCACTTTTAATTTGCGTTTAACAACAAAAATTGAAATGCTCATAGTCTTTTTGAAGTTTTTCAAAAAGAGAATTCTAACATATTTCTTTATCTATGTTTTTTTTAACTTTGCTAACTTTTAGCTCTCGAAGCAAAATTAACCAATATTTTTTTAAAAAGTTTTGCTTTTCCAAAAAACCTGCTTTTCATGTGTTATAATATATACGTTTTTTGAAAACACTAATCACTGAGAAATACTCAAACATCAAACAGCTTTACTTTTAATTAGCTAAGCTTATAAAAGTTAATAAAATACAATTAAACAACGAAAGTGCAAACAAAACTGCAAATAAAAAATTTTTAGGAAAAAACAAGATCTTTTTGATCTCTTTTTTGAAAAAAAGTTGTAGAAACTAAATGTTTATTTTAAAAACAGCAACTATATAAAATTTTTCAATAGCAATATGTTTTTTTTAAATAAAAACTTTCGATTTCATATTTTAAACTAAAAAAAAAGTACTTATCATGATATAAACTATAAAAATGAATTTAGAAATATAAAAACACTTCAAAAAAGCTATTTTTTTATAATACAAAAGCCCCTTAAGCATAGATTAAGTGTGTTATACACGTTAGAAAAAAATAAATATTGTATATATTTTATATGGGATTTATTATAGTCATCTTTAAAATAACTAAAACCGATATTGAAAGACAAAGAAATAGTTGTATCAAAGTTTTCTTATTTATAAAAAATGTCAATTGAAATGTTCGAAAATATAGATATTAAAGGCATATGTCATCATATTGTATTAACATATACAGTTTACGACGACCGAATTCTAAAACGTATATTAAAAGCATACGGAATCGAGAGCGTAAAATAAAGATGAAATACGCTTTTCGAACTTAAATTTCACTTTTCGTTTAATTCGTCAAATTTTCTTTTATCAGATAAAGGAACTGAGTAAGCGAATATGAAAAAGAAAGAACGATATAGACAGACTAATAAAACATATAAAAGATATTAAAATAAACAGATTTAAGAGTATTAAAATGAGTCAAATATAACGGATAAATTAGTTTTATAATCATTGAGAAACTAAAGAAACATTTCATCGAAAGAATTTTACTGAGTGGAAATTTTCTTATTTTTTAAAAAACGTTATTAATATATGTTTGTTTTTTGCTTTACTTTCATTGATTATCAAGTTTTTTGTTTATTTAACACTCTAAGGATTAAAAGAAGTCACATATACGTCAACATGGTGTCGTATAAAATAATCCTCGGTGCTTAAAAACATAACAACCTATAAAAGATGTTTTTAAAGATGAACTATTTTCTGTTCCCAAAAAATGTTTATTATCACATAGTTGGTTTTCATTTAATTTTTTCGTTTTAGTTGATTGAACGTGATCTTAAAAATAAAAAAACAGCTTTGTTAATAGAAAGAAAAGATATATTTAAAATAAGAAAACCAAAAATGTGAAAAAACCATTCTTTAGACAAAAAGTTTCTTGCTCGAGAAAATAAATATGACATAGTCGTTGTTTGTTCAAGTACGAAGAAAAAAGTTTTTCAATAAAACAAAATGACTTAATCTTTAATATAAAACAATGTTCACTTATTTTTTAAATTTAATAATCAAGCTTTTTTTGTAAAAGGATTATTTAAGTTAAGAGTAAAAACCGGCATTATTATATACTCCACTTTGCATTTTTTTGTTTAGAAAGGCGTTTGAAACGTATACTGCTCGAAGGTGCACGTTATATTAAACAAATTACAGGTATAAAAAAAAAGCTATGGGACATAACTTTTTATTATAATCCGGATAAGAAAACCGAGCAGTAAAAGGCCAGTCTATTTTTTTAACTTAATATTACTGACAATTTTTTTAACCTGTAAGAAAAAATAAAAACAAACATAAATTTAATTCAAGGGACAAACTATATAAAACATATTTTTTAAACTATTTTTTATTGTGATAAATGATCATTTCTTACATCTTTTTATAGAATAGCGAGAGTGTATATTCAAAAAAAAAGTGCGGTTTTAAAATTAATGATGCGGGTGTTCAACGGTCGTTATCGGTTTTTAAACAAGAAGATTTTAACTTTTTAAAAACAAGATATTAACACTCAGGTATAATCGATCTACGACCTGTTTGTTAGAATTCTACTCTAAATTTCTGGATATTTTTTTAAAAAACTTGAAGGCTTTGGAATTTTTTAAAAAAAGAAAACTAAAAACAAAAAAAAAATCTTCAATTAAACATATATCTATAGATAAAAAAAACCCTCTCTTAAGATGCAAACGTTTTAAAAAAAAAGTATTTGTGTAATTATACAAAAAAATTGTTTATAAAAAAACATCTATTTGGCGATTTAGAAAAATTTTTCTGCTTTTTATTTTTTTTGTGTCTAACAATACATTCAAAAAAGCTCGAATACAAAACATTTCTGTTTTAAAAGTTATAAATTTTTCAGCTTTGAGTTTTTTTTTGATATTTTTAAAAGTTTTTCAATTGCATCCTTCTTTAACTAATAATACAAGATGTTTTTTTAAGACTTAGTCAATTTCCCAACTTTAAAACATTCTTTTAAGTTTACAGTCGAAAAAATATTTTAAAACTTTTGTTTTATTATTATACTTTTTTTGTCGGGATTTTTATCGGTCAACTCAGAAGCGTTTTATATTTTTTTTAAATTGAACCGAAATACTTAAAACAAATATTTAAAAGATAAATATAAAAAAAAGATGAACACAAAATATTTTTTATTAACTAGACCACAAGTTGGGAAAAGGGGGCTTTTTGTTCAACGGTGTCACTTTCTCACCTATAATCAGTCCTCTTACTTCCTGCCTAGATAAGATTTTTTTACATTTTGTCATTATAATACATAAAATTTATTTTTAGGTTTTTATTAAAGAGTCGTAAGGCTTATAACAGATAGTCGAATTTAGCTCTGTATAGCTGTATACTTCTCTTAATATAAATCGTTTTATTGTGTTGATGTTGTTTATATCACTTATCATAGGCTTGAAGCTAGTATGGGAAATCTTATTCGATGGAATATAAAATACAACTCTATTTTTTCCATCAAATATTTTTTAGCTCGAGTATTTATCTTATTGTGTTTATCTTATAAAAACAATATAAAATATTTACCTTTTCTTATTATTTTAATTTTGACGGGTATAAAAGAAATTAACAAAATAGTTAGTTTAACAGTGTACTTTGATGCTTCTTAAAGTTATATTAAACAGAAATTAGATGTCTTTGATGAAAATCTGGGGAAAGATACAGTTATTTAGTTTTTAGTATTTTGAGGTTTTAAATAAACGTTTTTCGTATTTTCTCAAACTTCGTATAAAATCGAACTAAATATTAAAACTTATATTATATATGATTAAGATTTAAAGCACTTTTATATATATCTACATAAACATATTATAAAATACAAAATTACAAAGTATAATATTTTTTTTTGTTTATTATACTGATCGATAAATAAAAGAGTATTTTAATTGTGTTTATGTTTTGTCGTATCGAAAAAAAATCGAAATGTTCCAATGGTCGTAAAGAAGATATAAATAATAAAACGAGATGTAAATATTATTGAAATTAAAAGCTTATTACTAGTCATTTATTGATAACATCCTTTAAACTTTTAAAACATATCCAATCTTTTCATTAGCAACAAAAACAATAAAAAACAAACTTTTTTACATTTTTTGAGTTAGTAATTGAAATTAATGACAAGATTTGTATATAATGAAAATTTTTTTGATGGCCTCTAAACAAAACATGAGTATATAAATAGATCCTCAACCGCATAATAGAATTTTTTTTAGCTCAAATTTCGTTTTTTAAAACACTTTTCTTTTTTGAAAAAAAGACAATATGAAACACAAAGTTACAACAGCTACAGTAGCATGTATTACTTTGAACTCTTATGCGAATACAGACACTCTAAGTTCATCGTTTTAATAACCTAAAAAAGCGTAGTTGATTTAATAGAGTCTTTATCTAATATAATTTTGCGATAAACGACAAATCTATTATATACAGGCCTGAATCAATAATAAATAGTGGGCCAAGGAACGATATTTCTTTTGAAATGTTCTTGTTTCATTAAATGGTGTTTTGTTTTTTTATATAATAGTTACGATGTCTAACTGGGCGTTTTTTTAGTGTTCTAGTTTTTTTTTCTTTAATATTTTCTGTAGATAAAACAAAAAACAGAGTTACACAAAATTTCTTTTTGCCTACTGACACCGGAAAAAAACATATAAAAAATTAAAAAAAAAGCAACTAGCTTTTTTTATTTTTTTGTGTAGTCTAAATATTATATTTCTATGAATGTTAACTCTTGTTTTTTATATAAATTTCACAAATAACAAAAATCTCTGTTTTAAACTCTTTTTGATTTACAAACATTACATAACATGAGAGAATAAGAAAAGTTTTCGTTTTTTTTTTATTGGTTCAAAGTAGTGATATCTATTCTTTATCAAACCCTCCTATTCATATGTATTTAACAAACAATTAAAACATAAACTCATGTGATAATTGAAAAAACTCTTATCTTAATTTTAATCTGTGTATATTTTTAAATATGTTATAAAAACTAAAGACTGCATATGTCACGTGAATGTGGTTTTTTAAACTTTAAAAAAACAAATATGTTTTAACAACGTGGCTCTAAAACTATTTGTTTTTTTTGTTTTCACTAATAATAATTTGTTTGTTGCTAGGGAAACAGGATTTCGTTCATTTAAATATTCTCTACTTCGTTTAAAAATCAAAACAAAACTTGTGTTTTCAGATCTATATCTATAAACAAAATTTTAAAAGAAAAATAAGAGCATTTATAAGTATCCTTAAATAGAACACGAAGTTATAATTTCATTTTTGAAAGCTTTAACATAAGTTACACATCCATTAAGTAGAATTTTTCTCAATTAAAAACCACAAGACTAACCAAGATTTCTTTATTTACACAAAAAACAAATTATGTAACAATATATATTATTTACTTCAAGTTCGATTAAAACACAAATACAAACAGGGATATAATAATATCTATTCTCAAATGTTTTCATTTAAAAATACTGTGCCACGTGTTATTTATAGCAAAATGGAGAATAAATCTCTTGGTGGAAGACTATTTAAATATATAATCAAAGACTATAAAAAGTAGCGTTGAATATTG